>CAJNOQ010004315.1:0-17797 GCA_905250885.1 Didymodactylos carnosus | reverse complement strand
TCTCGGTGTTCTTAGTATTTTGAGAATTTCTCCACAAAAACTTGATCAAATTCGAATAAAAAGGTGATATTCGGAATCAGCGCATTCAGGAGTATCTGAATATGTAGCTTTCGACCGAAAGTTAAGATAGTGCTGCATTTTTGAATTGCGGGCACCTTACGTTTCTATGTGACCAGACTGTTATTTCGTAAGATTCTGACTTTCGTCAAGCCAGTAAGAAAAAGAAAGTAAATTTGATTCCATGTACATATTTCTATTTTATTTCGTAAATACTATCATACAGCAACAAAAACGTGATCACAAAAACGTGATCTCAAAAAAGGGAACATTGTTTCTCGCAATCGTGTTTTGTTCGAAAGCGATTAGAGTTACCGCCACAGCCGCCCCAATAAAAAGTCGAACACGAACGATTATTATTGTTAAAATACCATTGGAGAATACTAGCTTTACAAAGTCCAACATCTACAGATTGTTCACATTGAGAAGAATTGACATTATTTACAGATGCTGATGTACCTAAAGCAACAACGAGTCAGTCCATTTTATATATCTTGAACACTTTGAACTATCTTTGGGTTTATTTTACCAAGTTTCTTCAAAGTTATATTAATTCGCCTCTTAACAGGTGTTGGCGTCAGTTTGACACTCGTGTAACCATCATTCACGTACAATAAATTACCATCTTTTTCTATACGAACATTCATACTGTATTGATTATAAGGATTTATCTGAGTATTTTCATAAGATAATTCATAAGCAATGGGAAAGCGATATGAACCATACATATACACCTGATTGACAGCTCGAGGTGGTGCATCGATATATGAAACATCCTCTAGCGATATTGTTACTCGAGATCCATAGGGAATTGGCATTGTATCATCGCACGATAATAAACCCTGTAATACTGAACGCACTGGAACAAGCAGAATAATAAGATAGACGGAACACAAAGTGATAGTGGTAATTGTACCTACTTGAGTTTGGTTGGTAACTGAATGGTGATCCTAATTGATTTGCATAATTATAAAACGGATATCTATTATTGTATAACAGTTGTGGATCATATGGAGGATAATAAAGCTGACCCATGCAACAGCAAACAGTAAAAAGCGTAATAATTACACATCGCATTTTCGGTGACAATAACTATTTAACAAAGAGAAAATACTGTTGAAGCACATTTGCAATAGTTCTGAGCAAAATCTGATGTCATACTTTGTAGAACAGGTATGAAAAAATGCTGTTGTAATCAGTTTAAACTTACTATCTTTGTTTTTTTATATAATAATAGCTTTAAGTATATAGCTAATTTCTGAATGACTCGGGAATTTTTTGATACTAATCCTTGACAAAATATCGCGGATTTTGTACATTGTTAAATACGTTTTTATGCATTTCATTTTTATTAACTATAATACAAATATCATTGTTTTTAATCGAAATTTTATAAAAATCAAAAATAAATTTTGACATATACCCTAGGCTTAAAGGCGAAAACAACACAACAAGTATCGGTAAGTAAGTTGTCTATATTAACGAAAAAAGACGCCATTTAAATCACATTAAGCTCTAATTCCGTATAGTAGAATAGAATGAAAGAATAGTGCGTCATTTAATTCAAGAGTTTATTCATCGTCATCAATAACTGAACATTTGACCCCATGAATTCTTTTTGAAACTATATTTATACGTAATTAGATTAATCTCAGGATTAATCCGCATTCTCCTTATAAGGTGAAGTTTACATTTTTATCATTATTATGATTCTGATTATAGCTTACAATTTCAAATTTCAAAACAAGAGGAATTAGAGAAGAGTTCAACCTTTCTGTAAAGATTTTGCTTTAGAAATTCGTAATATCCAAGCTGGAAATCTTTTTAAAAACATTTTGCGATTCATATGATCTTGATCGCTTTTATTAGTAGTATCAGTGGTTCCTACATTCTAAAAACAAAATGAGTTCGATTACTCTATTTTAATCCTTACTATAGGAAAAAACTAAAATTTTTCTTTTCTATATAAGATGAACAACAATAGACGCATTTTAAAGTAGACGGAAGTCATGTTTTCAGTTTAAAATGGATCTTCTTTACGGTAAACTTGTCGCTCATATCCTTTAACTTAAAAGAAAAGTTTCACTCGAGAAAGTTTGTTATAAAACAATCAGTGTGTATGATGATGTCTTATTAACATTACATGATGGAAGTGGAAATGCACGATTTAAGTTTTGGACTAAGAAGCATTTTAGAATTGTTGAAATCGGTACACAAAAGTTGTTTATAATATTATATTAAACCATCTAGTTATTACATATGAAAATTTATATAAAAAAATAAAAGAATGCCATGAGGGGGGGGGGAGTTGTCCACCGCGGTTACAATATTACATGAAAAGAGGTAAACAATTTCAAACTATTTTGGCTACGGATTGGGAATGTCATCTTATTTAGGAGAAAGAGTAGTTTGTGGATGCCGATAGAAGCTGTAAAAATGTTCATCTCACAATGTATAATCAAACTTTTTCAAAATTCTTGGCTGATATTTGATATTATTTATTCGTATTTGTTTGTCTTGTAGTCGTTATTTTTAATATAAACCGATTATTCCTGTTGGATATCTAACAAGACTTCAAACGGATTTGAGAGATATGCATAGTGTGCCTGACGATGAATAAAAATGGATATTAAATACGAAAGATCATTCACCAAATTTTCGTGATCTTACCCTTTAATATTGAAAAATTTTATTTTTTTCCTATAATAAAGATTAAAATAGAGTGATCGAACTTGTTTGATAGAAAAATTTAAAATATTCCTATAGGAGTAATTGTTATTTTTATTTCTTCTAGGAAAAAACAAAATGAGCGTAAAATGTGTACTATTTTAATTGTTCCGAGGAATATTATAAATTATCCTGGATTTGATTTATCTTTACCATACATACAACACTTGTATATGAATAACAACAGTTTTTTATGAAAATATATTCCTCTCATAAAATATTGATTATAGATCTTGAAATATGATGAATAAGGATAATTTCAGATGATAATTCTTCATCTTAATCATAAGTGACAATGTTAGTTTGACATTGTATATGTTTCTCAGCAATATGATGTCTTTTCATGGGATTTCGATTATACACTAGATAAAACAAGCTACTATGCACTTTTTTCAACACCGAAGAACAACTTCATATAAAGTACGTTCAGAAATTAGTATCATGTTTCAACCAGTTAGTATCATTATGCTCTTGGCTTGGACAAGAAAATAAATTTATGTGAGAAAAAAATCTGTATAAACTAGAGAAATGAATCCGATATGACAAACTGTTTATTTTTTACGATAATAGAGTTGAAACTGTTCAATCAAAAATTGATTAATTGTACCTCTAACCTCAAACCGAATGACTGAAAAGTTTCTGTGTGTCCAGTTATCATTGATCTCTTTTATCATATCTATTTACTATACTAAATACCCTTACGGATCGGACCTGTTAATATAAAAATGTTCACAAATATATTTTTGTAAACGAGCTTAAACTTGGCATTTCTTATATTATTCAGTTGTCTTCATGACCGTTTGTACATTATGTTTTAAAATAGCGTTAATCGTACAACGTACATTTTGTGAATAATGCTAAAGTCAGTATAAAACATTTACTTAGCTCTCGTATCCATGCTTCAAATTGTGTGTACTATGAATATCTAATTCGGAAATCATTCAGTCATGCTGTGAAACTAGTTTAGAGGGAACTAGTTTGTTTGGCTAAGACAAACAGAGACAGCAGCGACTTATTGACAAAATTTTGCGTAGGAAACGATCACTATAGTCTAAGTATTTTTCAACCGAGATTTGTGATACAAAAAGAAATATTTAAGACATGTACGTTGCTACTATACTTCTTCGAGTATTGTCTGTCATATTTGATAGAGAATAAGTTGAGATTGCGAGAACTGTTGATCTTGGAATTAAAAACCTCACCCTGCTCCCCATTAGAAAACGATATGTTAGTATTGTTTTCATCATTTATTACATATCCTATAAACACATGTCGCATCTTTGTACCACAGCAGGTATCGACTACGTATTGTACAAAATTTTGATTATACATTTAATGTTTTATTATTTCATTATTTATCTCACAAAGTTGAATAGATATCAGCTGAAATAAATCTATTAGTATTAATTACTATCTCTTCCGATATATCTATTAATTAAAAAATATTTTTATTAATTTGCATTAATTACATAGTCAAGAAGTAATTCAGTATGCGATTTCGATTATACTGTACCATTTCATAGGATTTCAGCCCTAAAAAAGCTATAACAAGGTTATTTTATCTCCCATATAACGAAAAACAACAATTAGTCTTATTTATAAATCAAACAGTCATGGGCTACTGATTTTATTTTTTTCTCATTCAGTTCTAGAATGACATTAGTTGATAAATTACTTGAAAGCAAACGGACAATTTTAAAATTCATCTATGGATAACTTTTGCTTTGTCTAAGCGCTTATAATAGTACATGTTAGGTATCTTGATATACTAACATGCGAGGAAAAAAGTAGACTTTTCAACAAAGTAGACAAGGTTTCAAATGAACTAACTAACTATATAACAAATACTTTTAGACTTGAAATAAATTTTGAAACCTTTCCAATAAAAAAATATCTACTGTTCTGTGAACAAAATTTAGCATTGTCTTGAGGGAACTGATGATACACAATACACACATTATTTTTTTAAATCAAGCATCGTTTGTAACAATATCGTAAACCTTTAGAGAAAGGTTTATGTAATATGATTGTCACTTGCATCATGTTTGTTGACAAACAAGTAAGGTTCATCTGCGGTTAGTTTCACTGAATAATAACTCAAAAAAGTCCGTTTCTATAAGAAAAATATCTACCATTAATGAGTATGTCAATAACACCTCCTCAATCACTCACTATCGTTATTTTTTAATCGTTGCTATGCTTTGGTTTTGTTTTATTCGCTAATCAAACGAACAAATCACAAGCTTACATATCTAATATAGGACTGTTTCTCCAATGACTAAATTCCACGATAGGTTACAACAGAATTTATAAAACCACGTTTGTATTTCAGTTTCTACTTGATATGCTTACACGTTCCGCTCTTACTAACCATACATGTTTATATAAATAAGAAGCATTCTTTCAATCGAAATTATTGTTGTTGATATTTAAGCGTCTTTTTATAACTAGCGTTTCTAGGTAATTTAAACTTTTCAATTAAAATTATTATTTATTAATTTTGTTAATTAACGTTTATCGCAAAAAGAGGTAAGAATCTAACTTTTTTTTACAAAAGCTTCTCGATTAAGAATCTGATTAGACTAGGTTTAGACTACAAAATAAGATGTAAATACTAACAGTATTGCTCATTCTAAACATGGTTTCAAGCCAAGTAACTACCTAAATGAGATGGCTGTGACAAGTCTCAGCTCTTTTACGTGATAGTCATATCTGTTAGCTTAATTTTAAGAGCAAGACGAACTCTTCAGTATTTGATTTACTAAAGAATGTCTGCATGTATGAAATGTTGTAAAGGTGGACATCGCTAACAAAATCCGGTAACGACATTGAAAGCATGTTTTTAATTTTTTAGTAAAACTCGCAATGTATAATTAAAACCCTATGAGAATTGAGAGGTGTCTCATTTTACTAGCGTCATTGAAATATATAATTTATTTTGTTCTTTATCGCAAAAGCACAATTTTGTAAAAGTTAGTCTTTCAAAGACTCATAAATCTTTTCTAAAACCCTTCATACTTCTTTTTTGAAGTCAAAATAGCCACGGATCCTATTAGTGGATATCACATGCTACATGATAGTATACTTAGTTCAATATTGACTTACCATAAAAACTTTGTATTTCTGACGAAGGTTCTTAATTTCCTATGATTTTGGAACTATTTAGTGGTGCTAGATTATCTTAACCACTTTCAACCTGATAATAAAATCTTATTATTGTAGTCTGAACATCTGCTAGTTAATTTCTTCTCCTTGCTGTTTGAGAAACGTTTGTCTAGATATTGTAATTTTGTTTTTTATTTTGTTGTAGTGTTAAAGAAAAATGTTAAAAATACTATTTTTTTCCGTGTGTCTATTGACCACTCTCGTTTTCACAAAAGCAGATGATGCGAAGAAAAAAGAGGATGTCGGAACCGTCATTGGTATTGATCTTGGAACAACATATTCGTGCGTCGGCATTTTTAAACATGGTCGTGTGGAAATTATTGCCAATGACCAAGGAAATCGTATCACACCATCTTATGTTGCATTTACAACCGATGGTGAACGTTTAATTGGTGATGCAGCCAAAAATCAGTTAACATCAAATCCGGAAAACACAGTTTTTGATGTCAAACGTTTAATTGGACGAGAATACAGTGATCCAACGGTACAACAGGATATAAAACATTTTCCATTTCAAGTTGTAGAAAAAAATAGTAAACCTATCATTAAAATAAATACCGGTAATTCCGAAAAAATGTTCGCTCCCGAAGAAATTAGTGCTATGGTATTGGGAAAGATGCGTGAAATAGCTGAAGCATATTTAGGAAAAAAAGTTACGCATGCTGTTGTCACAGTCCCCGCTTATTTCAATGATGCACAACGACAGGTAAATGACATTTGCTTTCAATCACTGATTTATTCTATGAAAAACTAATTCTTACATTTCATTGTTAGGCAACAAAAGATGCTGGAACAATCTCTGGCCTAAACGTAATGCGAATAATCAATGAACCAACAGCTGCTGCCATAGCTTATGGATTGGATAAAAAAGAAGGTGAAAAGAATATATTGGTCTTTGATTTGGGAGGTGGCACGTTTGATGTCTCTTTGTTAACAATCGATAACGGTGTATTTGAAGTCGTTGCAACTAATGGAGATACTCATTTAGGTAAGATTGTTATTATTTTATTTCTCATCATATGGTATGAATCATTTACATTTTTCTTTCTTTAGGTGGTGAAGATTTTGATCAACGCGTTATGGAACATTTTATCAAAATATTTAAAAAGAAAACAGGCAAAGATGTACGTAAAGATCATCGTGCAGTACAAAAATTACGTCGTGAAGTTGAAAAAGCAAAACGAACATTGTCAAGCCAACATCAAACAAAAATTGAAATTGAATCATTTTTTGATAATGAAGATTTTTCAGAAGCTTTAACACGTGCTAAATTTGAAGAACTAAATATGGATCTATTTCGTTCGACAATGAAACCAGTACAGAAAGTATTAGAAGATTCAGATTTGAAAAAAACTGATATTGTTGAAGTTGTTTTGGTTGGTGGTAGTACTCGAATACCAAAGGTACAACAACTTGTCAAAGAATTTTTCGATGGCAAAGAACCATCACGTGGTATTAATCCAGATGAAGCTGTTGGTAAGAGAAATAAATTTAACGACAAAAAGTTTTAGCGGCAATTATCTTTTTTTGTTATTATTTAGCTTATGGTGCTGCAGTACAAGCTGGTGTACTATCGGGAGAAGAAAATACCGGCGATTTAGTATTGTTGGATGTTAATCCATTGACAATGGGTATTGAAACTGTTGGTGGTGTTATGACAAAAATTATTCCAAGAAATACAGTAAGCTTTCCTGAAAGCGAATATAACCAGCAAAATTTTTTATTTATCTCCTTATTTATAGGTCATACCAACGAAAAAATCACAAATATTTTCAACTGCTGCCGACAATCAACCTACAGTAACCATCCAAGTAAGCACCACAAGCGCTCATCTATCCAAACAAACTAACATCATTTGCCATTTCAGGTATTCGAAGGTGAACGACCAATGACAAAAGACAATCACGTTCTTGGCAAATTTGATTTAACTGGCATACCACCTTCACCTCGTAAGTTAGAAAGTATTGTTATACTTCATCAAATTCACTATTCCCTTTTCTAGGTGGTGTTCCTCAAATTGAAGTTACATTCGAAATCGATGTCAACGGTATTTTGAAAGTAACAGCTGAAGATAAAGGCACTGGTAATAAAAATAATATTGTCATTAATTCAAATACAAACCGTTTGTCACCAGATGAAATTGAACGTATGATTAAAGATTCAGAAAAATTTGCTGACGAAGATAAAAAAGTTAAAGGTGAGTACGAAATTTTTGTCTAATTATCTACAATAATTAACTATCTTTGTATTTATTTAAAGATCGTGTTGATGCTAAGAATGAATTAGAATCATACGCTTATTCCTTGAAAACTCAGTTGGCTGATAAAGAAAAATTAGGCGGAAAATTATCGCCAGAAGATAAAGAAAAAGTTGAAAAAGCTGTTGATGAACAAATTAAATGGATTGAAGCAAATCAACAGGCTGAAGTTGATGAATTAAAAGCACATAAAAAGGAACTTGAAGAAATTGTTACACCTATTATGACAAAATTATACGGTGGAGCTGGTGGTCCAGGAGGTCCAGGAGGTCCCGGTGGAGAAGCACCACCCCCTCCACATGGTGGACACGACGATGATCTATAAACCGAATTTTGTTGTTTAAGAGACTTTTAGAAAAATTTCGACAGTCCAGCCAAGAATTTGTGAAACAGGAAACATCGTCCGGTGCCTTTTTTCCATTGTTAAGAGGAAGTCAGATGTCATTCCGGATTGTGTTAGTCACCGTCATCTCTCTTTTTGTATAGTAGTGTGTACATTCTTTTCTGTGTTTGTTTTTTATGCATCTAGAACTCTCGCTTTCTTCCTCGGCAACAACAAAAAGCGCTTCAGAGACAGTACAGAGATAATAGACGATATCTTTTTTCTCCTTCATTTCCACTGTATCGGTTGTTTTTACTCTCGACTGCGCAGATATATAGAGAAAATTTAGTGTTATTATATTATTGTTACTCTTTCGAAAAACTCTTATGACTATTGTTGTTTCTTTTTGTTGTTTTATTATTATAAAATTTTAGCAATGTTTCTTGTTTTTCTCTCAGTGAATAAAACTACTTAAGTACAAGACACTAAATATATTTTTAAGCTAGTAGTTCTAGCAATTTTCATACCAACACACTGTCGTTCGTTTGACACTTCTGAAAAATAAAATAGTCACAAACAGAGCGGTTGTTTTTTAACAGAAAAATCTTCCTGATTCATTGAATGAAGTTAATTATCAACACTTCAACATTGCTGTCACCTCAAACTTTGATGACCTTTGCAATAACAAAATACTGAAAAGATGTATATATTTATCGAAATAGAATTCATCCATATCTTTCTATGACGTATTTTCTTCTGTAAAAATAAACGGGCAAACGACAGACAGATTAGAGAAGGTACAATCACATATGCATTTTTTAAATGGCAACGATTTTAGTACTAATCGATAAATTTGAATTATTTGCTGATTATGCTCAAGTATTGTTAGATCCAAAATTTCGTTCAATAATCGACCAACTACTAAACTCTCAAATAGAATTTAATTCAGTGAGGAGACAGAACAACTTTAACATGTCGTGCTTTTCATTAGCTTTGAATCGGCCTTCTCGGTTAGACAATCATAGTTAATCATAAAATTATATTAAAATTAAATATCAGTCTCTATAATAATATATAATAAATATCAGCGAAACAGGTACGATACTTTAAGACGGCAAATAGAGAAGACGCAAATAAATTGTATAATAAAATATTATATGGGTACTGGACCTACATGAGCAGCGCGTAGCAGCGAGAAGGTCAAGTACATCATTCTTCAATAAATACCTTGCACGGAGCAGCCTGAAGTATCAGATAGCAAAGCCAACTGTCTTACTAAGCAGATGGCCGGTTCTTTGCAATCGCTGATTAACTGTTTCTCTGACTTAATGTCAGTATAAATCCGTGTGTATACGAGTTTTTCTTCCTAACCCATTTACTCTCCTCTATCTCATTCAAGCAAAACCGAGGCGGCAAGTAGAACAAAGACATTAAGTTCACAGTCTAATGAAGTTGGATATAAGCAAGAGTAATTAAAATAACAACCATAAGGAGCAACAATAATCAAGATAGTTTAATGAAGGACTTGCTGGCACAAATGTGGAATACGGAGTTTTACCCATTACCAATAGCCTCCCATGTCGCGCATTTTTTGAGAATACCGCCGGTTGGACCGAACCGTTCGGTATACCCTGCGGTTTCGCGACGGTTATTCTTTCTAACCGCGGTATACAAAATAACCGTCGCTAAATCGCCTGGTGTACCGCGCGGTATAACAATATACCGAGCGGTAAACCAATTTTTACAATCACCGTTTTGTTTTGCAAAAACCATTACATATAAGCACCACCGAAAAATGAAGGAAACTTGATTTTTTTTCAGATTAAAATTTATTTAGATTCCCATGTGGCACTCTCTTTCGTAATACCGCCGGTTACCGACCAGTCTATAGATTACCGCTGGTTAACCGTACCGTTCGGTACAATGACCGGTTCAGCGACGGTTTTTTCTTCTACCGGCGGTTACCGCACGGTAGTTTTCAGACCGCGGTACAAGAAAAAACTGTCGGTAAACCGTTTTGACACAATCACCTTTTTGTTTTGCGGTTGTCAGTCTATAGAAGAAATGCAGAAAAGTCAAAAAACCTTGATTTTTTTTCAGATTAAACTTTCTCTTTCAGATTATAGAGACTCGTCGAAGTTTGCACTTTGACTTGAGTCAAGTTTTTCCCGTTCGGAAACCTCATTGCGCTGCATGCGTACTGCAAAAAAAAAACAAAGTTGAGAACTAAATTCGAACTCGTGTACTGTTTGCTCACACTGATAAAATACCGGTTGATATCGCCCGTACAACCAACCAGTATACCGCGCGGTTCGGTAGACCGTGCGGTAATTTCACATGTCCATTAGGTTAACCTCCCATTATACTCTGCGGTGACCGGCAGTATTTTAGCGGTTCTGATGACATGGGCTCTTAATTAATTAGTTGATTAGCATAAAGTTTGATCTAAGTTGTTCTCTTTCTCGTTAAATGTGGACAGAGAGATCACTTAAATCATATCAGTCAACAACATTTGTTCTACTGATTACGAATATCACAGTAGAATTTTCTTAAAATATTCAGGTGATGTTTAATATTAGTTATGATCTTTAATGTTTTGATTAGAACAAATACATAAAATTGAAAACAAAAAACCCGACTAAGATGTTTTAGTGTAAATCGAAAAGAAATAGTTGATGATTTTATCTAATATAAAAAGTCTTCTTTGACAAAAATACTGTTTACTTATATCACACCGAGAAAGAAGAGCAATGGATTTCTAGGCCTACAATGGTCATTTAACCGATGGCCTTTTTTATTAGGAATCGATAAAGACATAAACCAAGAACAATGGACATATCAGAGTCAAGCAAGTCAGAGCTTTTCCAGTCTGAAGTCAAGTCAGATCTGACTTGAGCCATTTTTGACCTATCCAGCTTTGGTAAATATTAACAAATAAAAGCAGTACTAAAAACGAATTTCTGCTAACTTGAATACAAATTTCAGCGTAGTTACAGGTGTAATACCTTAACTTATTTCAACATGATTAAAATTTTATTAAAAAGCCTGTGAAAATAGTAAAACACAAATTTTCGACCTATTTATTCGATTATTATCAAGTGTGTATGTTATACAGAACGTTACACTGATGTATATTTGCTTTGAGAAACTTATCAAAAATCCGTTTGCTTCTCAAGCTGTGAAACATTCTCATGTCTTGATATTCTGTGTCAACATTCACATTCTCGTTCTGTTCCATTTTGTAAAACATCAGGATAATCAAGATAATTTATTAAAACGAAAAGTAGAACAGATTTACCGCTTAATTTGATAATAACTGACGTTCCTACTTCAACAATTTGCTTGCCAAGTTTTTCTGCTAGCACCACAATAACGCAGGATAATCTATAGTGAATTGTCATTAGTGAACTATGTAGACGATCAATTTCAGCATGATTTAGACGGAACTTCGTATTGGAAACACGAACCTTGGCAACGCAAATATTTGCAATAATCAGAAGTAACCTGTTGGAGAGAAAACGGTCATTTATTTACATAATATATTAATCTACTTTATCAAACATTCAAATGTTATTTCGACCAAAATCGAAAAATGCCTTTGTATCATTAATCTGTCAAATAAAATTAGTTTAACTTCTCTTTTTTAGACGTTTTTTAGTATTACGAAACGTGTATGAAGTGGAAATGAAATAATTACACTAAAGTTCAAATTTAGAATATAATGCTGAGCATATTTTAATAAAAAAATTGTTTCGTGGGTTCTTCGCTCGTTCTACTTTAAGATTAACCTAAATGAAACGAAATAGAGTTTTCAGCATTATAAGTGACAATTACGAGCATTTTATCCTGCTTAATCTTAGGGAAACAACAATAACATTAATTTTCATAATCGTTCGACAGCGCTTCGTTACCTTGCTCAATACTGATATCGTCTATAAGCTCCTTACCATCTTAATCTTCCGAAGCTAAGCCCCACGTTTGATCCTACCTCTAAAATTTAATATTATTATACATCCAAAGACATTGATGTCTCCTGAACTAATTTGCCGTTAGCATCGCTTCAGTTTTGATTATAGACCTATTATTCCATATATCATTTTCTCTGACCAAAGTGCACCTGTCTTGGTTTACAATGTGTAGTTTGTGTTCTATTATAATCATTTATTCCATTAATGAATAATATTGAATGAACAATCAACGACAAAAATAAATGGTGAAACACGTGTGCTCAAAAATAGAACAAAGCAGGTTGAAATAGTGAAATAAAGAGCTACTGTTGGGGTGAGGAATGTATTGCAACAAAAAAAGATAAGTGTACAATATTAAATACGCACAAAAAATCAGAATAATTATAAAAACAAACGTACGTAGATTATTCAAAAATACAAACAACAAATATGACGTCAAAAAAAACTTCATTTGACAAATTATTAACTAAGACTAATGAGATCATTCTTCTAGTTTGAATACAATTGAGATCTGACCTTGCGGAATTTTGAAAGAAAAATTTTGTTTGACTCAAATATTTTTCGAAAAAAAAAACGGAAGTAAAAATTTTTGTTCAAACGACCGGGCTTGGCTTATTCTATTAAAGCTTAGTTTGAAATTTAGAAGTTTAAAAATTTTAAGAAAACCAGATCCTAAATAGATTCGATTGCTGAGATTCTCTACATTAAACGTGTAAAAAACAGTCAGGGAAAGCATGAGAAAGAAGTCGCGTGCACAAAAGAATCACTGTTGAGACAGAACAACGTCATGGTTAAATGAATAAAGATCAAATGACTGAAAAAGAAAATTTCACCATAAACAACAACAATTTGGATTTTTTCAAAGAATATAAGACAACATTCAAGAAAAAGAAAATATACGATAATTTTCAGAGATAAAAGATATTTGGTTTTATTTAGTATGTTGGTGGTTGATAATTTGATGTTTGTTGTGTTGCCGTGAATGGAGGCTGTTGAAAGCCTTAAAGACGAATAACATAAATTAAATTTCACTCTTCAACAACGAAAGTCAAAACTCACCTGAACTTGTGCCACCAGCACCTGTAAATCCTGGATACGATGGATGTGTTTGTCCTTGGCCACCAACCGGATTATTCGTATGATCTTCGTAACCCGAACTGAATAAATTGGAAACACCTTCGCGATAACGGCGAAATGCAAAAAAGATCAATGCAGCCTAAATAGAAATCGGATCAAGATATAATGAAAAAAATTTCGAAGAATTCTTATAAGTTTTATTCTTTCAAATTACAAACGGAAAAATATTCCATTATAGTATTCTAAACTAAAATTACCGCCTCAATGTTATCGGTAGTAATTTTTTTGGTATATTTTTTATGTTCTGTTTTTCATATAAGTTTTATTCTTTCCGAAGGATTTATTTATCAAATAAAACTTAAAGCAATAGACTGACGTAAAAAAACGTTTTAAATTAATATATGACGGAAAGTAATTAGATCGATACGAGACCCCTCACACTCTCACATATGTTAAATAATAAGAGCAAAACCTGATGTTCGAAGAAACGGGCTTTCGTTATCAGATAATTTGACTGATTGCTATTACACGTTGTACTCATTTGCGACTGACTTTTAAACATGGAACCAAAGAGCTTACCCAAACAGCAATAGAAAAAAAGGCAAATGCAATCGCAGCTTGAACACTATTTTGTCCATTCCATCCTTCTGCTACTTTGGTAGCTTGACGCCATTGATCAGCCATGTAACAAAATGCAATAAACCAGAAAAAGACAAGGACACCTAAAAGGTCCGGATACATTTTAAACTTTGAACATATTCTAAAAGATTTTTAAAAGAGTACCTGATACAATTAGTTCAGCTAGAACAACATATTTTCGATGCTTGATATTGGATAAATTTGGAAAATAAACATCAAGTGCACTAAACACCATACAAAGCAAGAAAGCAATAACTCCAATAGCAATACCAAAGCCACAAGCATTCGATGCATTATATCGACACTCATCTTTGTAATAGCCTTCCTAATGAACAAATGAAAGGAAATTTAGTCTTCATAATCACCCTGAGAATCCATTTTTACCTGAGCAATACAAGCAAATACAATAATAGCAAATACCTGTAAAATAAAATTTGGTAAAAAAACGTAAAATCATAGCTTTGACTGATAGTGTGTACTTTACATACCCAGGCGACAAGACGCAAAATAACTTGAGGTTTTTTCAAAAATTCAATCGGATCAAAGACTGAACCTGCGCGACCTGCTCCGTAAGCCTGTGGCTCCATACTTGGATTCATTCTTTCTTAAATGTATAACCAGTTATTTTTACAGAATTCTAAAATAAACAAATAAATGACTGTTTATAACAACCAGTACATTGAAGACAGATGAAAAGAAAAAGAAACTGGAAACTAGCTGTTTGCAGCTATGTACATGACAGCGCTTCTACGACCAGAGTTGTTCATCACTTATCATTTTAAATTTCTAAAATAAAAAATGTAACTAACAGATTATATCTGTATAATTACTTTGGGAGACAAAGACGTTAGATCATTTAAGCTGTCTGCGACCATCAGCGTTTTAAATGGCGAAATGTACTCGTGTAAACAAAATATACGGTACCCTCTGAAAAATAAATGAACATTCCACTATATACAACGAAAAACCGATTGTGTACTCTAAAATTTGGATTTATGTTTTGCTGTCAACACGTCTTGTACTAATACAAATAGCAAAGGATTGTGAGTAGAAATGGTAAAAAACGTTCAAGAAAAATATTCTGAAAATCATTCATCTAATTACACCAAACAGCAAACTCAATGCTATAAAAATGTTCAACTATCAAAATATTTCATTGTTATTAAATGAATGTCTGATCTATCATAAATTTTACCGAAGGTGGATATGGATTTAGTGTGTTAAATCGTATACAAACAGATCGAAGCTTACAATTAATGATTGATTCATTAGATTGTTGACTCACTCTACAGCTACTATTCAAGCAATAGTATAAGGTGAGGTTACTACTCCTTTATAATCCATGAGGATCGCTGTTCGGTACAATTGCATAAGCTTTCGTTTTATGGAATGAACTTTGATCATTGGATCATATCTCGATGGAGTCAAAATTGATGATAAATGTATCTGGTGACTATCAATCAACATGTCAAGTTCGTTCAAAGGTGATTAAAAGAAAATGATTAACAACATCTACACTTAACGATCATTCAATCAACCAAAAAAGCTCAGAATCAACACGATCAAATATGGAAATGGGTATAAACAAATAATTTCATCCAGCGATTTACTCTACAGAAACAAGCAATCCAGTGTTGTCACCAAAGTGAAGTATAGAATGTACATTAATTGAAAACATTAACAAATACGAAATAAGTATTTGTACTTAATTAGACAACACCTCTACAGACTAATCATATTTTATACAGTAGGTGTGAACAAGGGTGACGATGTGATCAATCTATCGAAATACACACGAACTCTACTTTTGTATGTTAAACAAAATTTGTAATTTCTCTTCTCCATGGAATATGAGATGTCTGTGTGTGCATAAGTGTGAATGTGTGTACGTGTTTTTCGAAAAAAATCTTTTAATAGCAAAGCCTTTTTATTCTCATATTGGGTTTTTCTTCACAAACTGCACACTAAATATACAGTTTGATAGCAGTGTACGTATAGTATGCGGCAAAACCTTCAGTTTCATATTTCAGCCGCTTTAGCGTCTTGTAGCTTAAGAAAGTAGATGACTTCCACCTACTTCAGTAAATAACAGCTTATATTTTTAGGAGAATGGCACACTTGACTGACAGTTTAAATCCACTTTTTCAGAACAAAGGAAAATCATCCAATTAAGTGATCAACAAATTCACAACAATCTAAACAAAGAAATATAAAGAGGCAATTTCTTCTTCATCGCACCAAAATAAAACCAATAGAAAAAGATTATATATACGATCGGTATGTTTTTTTTAAATTTAAAACTCACAACGATTTCTGCGATATTGCCGTTTTATTGTTGTCGATTACATTCTCAAATACTAAATGTTTTTTGTCTAGTATAATCAGGAATGAACGACATCTTCCTGTCTTACATTTGTGCAGTGCCGAAGAAAATAAGCTGAAATTATATTTAAGTTATAAAAGGTTTGGGTTAGTATATTTATGAAGATAAAATCATAGAAAGTATTTGGAAGACTGTAGAATCGTATAATTAAGCAAATCAAAGTAGAGACATCTACCCATGGTTGTTTATTGTCCAGGTGATCAACCGCAGCGCTAAGATCAATGCGTTCACTTGATTATATACGGAGAAACGCGTTGATCGTAGCGATCCGTTTGGTCATCTTGTTTATTGTGCCATGTCACAGAAATTTTAAATATAAGTAAAAATATGTTGCAGTATTATGGGTGTAGCAACTGTTCCGTATTAAATGGTTACTTCATGTAGTCCAAAGCGGCCATTTTTGGAAATTATTATCTGGTTGTTTCGTTTTACCTTCAGATGCACTGCCGTGGTGCGAGAAAAAAGCAGGAGAGATGTAAAATTTTTTTGAAGAAAACCATAGAAGTAGGAGAATACAACATTATCTACCATCATAATTTCAAGACGATAACTAAATGATAATGATAATGGTGAGCTATTTTTCTCATTGACGAAAAGTGAGAGAAAAATTTTGTTCTCAACTATTTTGGGAGGCAAAGTGGAAGAAAGCATCTTGTCATTAAATATTCATTAGATTCGTTACCAGAGCTGAGCAATTCTTGGGAGAGAAGATATATTGTTAAAGAGAAATTTTTTTCTTCAGGCGACACTGTTCAGATGGCTGTTCAAGGTGCAAATTGGCGTAAATGATACCTTTCTTCGAGCTACAATGCTGTTACCTGAAGCTAAAAAGACCCAGGTCCAAGAATCAGATAACAAGATCTTGTAAGATGATATCGTAAGATCTTATTACAAGATTTCACAAGAAAACATCAGATCTTACAAGACGTGATTCACCCGAGAAGACACGGTATGGTGTTGTATTGGGACGAAACCTACTGTCACAAAAGAGAAATTCTACCTTTTCCTCAATGTATGAGTGAATATGCAGCAAAGATTTATCACACAACGACAATCCTTGTACAGACAGTAGACAGAACCGAACAAATTTCACTTCTGCAGTAAAATACTGCAAAGTAAACTTTGACGTTCTGTCATATATCATGTACAACAATTAAAGTTGTGCAATACTTTAACGGTCAGTATCACTCTTAACGAGTAGA
>CAJNOQ010004314.1:0-17798 GCA_905250885.1 Didymodactylos carnosus | reverse complement strand
TGACAACTTCCAGGTTGAAAAGTCCATGACTACATACTTCACAGACCTTAATGATCGACGAACTTTTCTATGTGGTTCAGAGAAAAGTAGGTGAAAAAACCACGGACGTTTCGTTTTTCAAATTTACCGTGACATGTAACGGGCAAAATATGACATTATCTTTATCCCACTGGTCTATTTTAACTAATGCAAAGTGATGTCACGGAAAATTCGTTTTTAGATGTCATTAGGATATGACATTGCCACAGAACAAACGTTAACAAAATATATATAAAGTCACAGTTAAAACGTGACATTAGTTTCATGATACCACGTTTTTACGGTGACTTTTTATGTTTTTGCCGTTACTTTTTTTACAGTGTAGTAGCTCCAAGGAGCCGGGAGGGCGTTTCATAAAAATACTTAAGTCTTCGTTTTATCACAAAACAAAGAATTAAGTCGAGCACTTGAGAATTTTTTACGAAACACCCTCCCAGCTCCTTGGAGCTAAGAGGAAACAAATTTTTCGAAAGAAAACAGATTAATTCAGTAAATATTTTTTTGAAATGATTGTAAAACAACTAACAGCTATCTGATAACACTTGAGTTCTGTATGTTTCTTATGCAAGATTGCTCATGTTTTAGGCCGTGTAGTAGATATAGGCTTCGATGATAAGATGATGATTAACTTTATTTTCAATCTATTATCTTTGTTCGTGGTTCTCCTAACAACATTAGTCGGCAATTATTATTGTAAGTTGTTTTTTGCTTGAAAATATTTTTATATCTTGCATGGTTCAATTTCTAGGCTCTCTTGAATTCGTAACGTGTGGATCAACTTTTAAACTTCTGAATATTCAATCGGGTAGTCGTTTACATTCTCACGATGTCAAATATGGAAGTGGTAGTGGTCAGCAAAGCGTCACCGGCACGCCAAATGTAGATGACCACAATTCTTATTGGCAAGTGAGAGGTGACACGATGAGTGATTGTGAAAGAGGTGCACCAATTCATTGTGGAGATACCGTTCGATTGTTTCATATATCAACAAGACGAAATTTACATAGTCACAATTTTGTTTCGCCATTATCTTATAATCAAGAAGTATCTTGTTATGGTGAAGACGGAGTTGGTGACGAAGGTGATCGTTGGATGGTTGTTTGTACTGATAATAATGATGTTTGGCAACGTAGAAGTGATATAAGATTACAGCATGTTGTTACTAAAAAGTAAGTGTTTTCCTTCGTTATAAAGTTTGTATTTGTCTCCCTTTTTTTTATAGATATCTTCACTTGACCGGGGACACCTATGGAAGACCTATCAGTGGTCAAAAAGAGATATGTGCATATCAAAATATGAATAGCCAAAATATTTGGAGAACAGAAGAAGGCGTTTTTATTCGACCTTCATCAACCGATTTTTCGTCTGGAGATAATCAATCATATCGTACGAAAGAAGAACATTCCAATGATGAGCTATAAATAGACAGAAAAGTTTGCTGATATTCTACAGTCATGTATATTGTAAAATACTAATTGTTAACTTCTTTGCAAAAATACGTTTAGGTTAATTTTTTTGTGATGGTATTTTTCTGTTGTGTCAGACATAAGCTTCACCAAAGGGTGCTCTTGTACGTTTGTTATAAGCTCACATACTCAGTAGATCTGTTTAGATCTTTATCGACTAATGTAGTTGTTGTTGTTGCTGTTATATTTATTTTTTTGTACCTTTTTGTTTTGATGCAAATTAATCTGTACTTCTCAAAGTCGGCTTAAATATAGTAAACATGATTACTCTTTTAATGAAAACCAAAGAGGGTCAATATCTAGTATTTGCTAGTATCTAGGCGTGCCAATAGTTTGCAATGATGTTGGTAATATCGATATCTGCATATCATAACGCTAAACGATTTCTTAAATAAAGTGGGTTTTTTATAAGAAGCTATCTTCTATATGTTGTATGCATTTTCGCCTCTGACACTGGCAAAATTTCTTCTTTGAACATGTGAAAATTTATATAAAAGTTCCTTGAATATGACTTTTGTTTATGACAGTTAGTTAACCTCCTTCTATTTGAAACACGTTGACCGATTAGATATATTCTATTTTCACTCTAATCATTTAGGATCAATGTTGTTTCGTTCTCTTACTTTTTCCTTATTCGATTGAGATTTAATCTGTGTACATTAGTGATAGTATGCGCATGTATATTAAACAACAGTACACGTACATATAATATTTCTCTTTTCTTGTTCCTTTCTCTTTTCATTATATAAAGTTGAACATAACACATAACATCAAACTTTTATTTCAGAACAAACTTCTCTAAAAGAATAACACGATCGATGACACATGCCATCATTATTTGGTAAAAGTCAATTATATAAATATGATGTAACAGTATCAAAAAATCATTTTCTTGCTCTTGTACGTTTACCGGATTATTATTTTCGCTTACCATCGAACTCTTCTTCATCCACAACATGGCCAGTGTTTTCCCGTTCACAACAACAACAAACAATCGAATGTTTAATGAATCACGATTCATTAGCAAAAGATTGTATAAACTACATTGTACAACGTCTTCATATCAAAGATGTACGTATTTCATTTTCAAATCAATTTATTTTTATTCGTTCAAAAACTACTTACTTGTAGAACATTCGAGTCATCGGCGGTTAGTTATTTTGTGTGCTACGTGTGTTAAAATAATAGCACAAGCTTTTATGTTTGCTGTTTTTTGCATATAATATTCATTTAAATGTGTGTTCTTAATAAATAGTCGATAAACTCTTTTTATTTAGTCATCTCATGTTGGGTTAAGATATTACACCAATGGACGTTATTATTGGTTAGATCCCGATTGTCAAATCAAAAAACAATTATCAAAAGATGAATTAAAGCCAATATTCAATTTTTCCATCATGTTTTATCCAATTCAGCCATATTCAATTGTTGATGAAAAAGCAAGGTAAAACAAAAATTATTAGTGGCTTTATTCCTATTTTTGTCAATGTATTCTGATTCATAAGCGTCAATTTAATACGCACAATCATAGTTCGTGACAAATTTGAGTTATTAGATAGGTTCTGTTATATATTTACAGCAGAGATGCTATAATACGGATACAGAATGCATTCACTGGTTAGAACAAGACTATGGACAATATGTCTATTCTTCTAAATCCCGTAGATGGATAATATGTCCATGTACATATATCCGTATTCATATATGTGTATGTATATACGAATATTTGACATTTTAACACTGATTCTATCTAACCGGTTGCGTTTTAAAGGTATGAGGCGAGTTGTTTGAGACTAGGAATAAATATCAGAAAGGAGATAGATATTTTTCAATATTCAAAACCGAACTAGTTAAAATATTATTATTCGCATTTTCACATGTCGATATATATATACGATTAATCTATCTAGCCATACAGAATTTTGAGTACAATATCAAATACATAGTGAGATACCACAAATGAATATCTTTTGAACAGTAAAAACTGACATAAATGAGCCTGAAATTTTGCCATATGTTGAATTAGAGATCTGTGCTAATTACAAAAGGTATAACACAAGCTGTTGTTACGAATTATTCTGAGTTCTTATTTGAATATATCTTTTACAGGATCTAGACGGGGAGTGTAGGAAGTGCAGCATGAGAGTGAGAGTCACAAACTTCTAAGCGTGTTTAGGTTTTGCTAGATGTATATGTTGAGATACAAACTAAAATTCCAGAATCCCAAACATTCATATATGTACATTGATATATTATTCTTCTATGCGATTTAGGAGAATACACATATTGTCCGTATTCTTACTCTAAGACCTATACAGTCAGTGGATACATTCTGTATTCGTATTATGACACCATTCATTTACAGATATCCCTCAACATTTTTTAATCAAAAGTTCATTGTTATAAAAATTGCTTATAAAAACAAATTTTAGATATATACAGGGTCTATAAAAATGTTATGAGAGAATTGAAGTCAGTACACGAGTAGTGCCAGTATATTGTTTTCACGATCCACCTGCATTGAGACAATCAGTATTTCATAGATATATATATATATATATATTAGTATTGATTTAGACTTTTGATATATCAACAAATTTATTTGAATTTTATTTCATCATTATACACAATTCCGGCTAATCAAATTGATTCAATTGTTGCTTGTTGTCTACAAAGTAAGATAATTCAAAAATAAGTGAATATGATCTAGATTAATTTTGAAAATTTCAGGTCTTTTTGGAGATAAATTTAATTTTGAACAAAACATTGGATTTATTGAAACGTTGAAAAATGCTGTGAGTTGTTAAAAAATTGTTGCAAGAAAGAAAAATTCATTTTTTTATATTAAAAATACGTTTTGATTTTGTTTCTCATTTAGGTCGGTATGACTGATAAATTACTTGAATCATTTTTAAAGTCAGTAAATAAGATTTATTGCTCTTTGAATGGACTTGATCCATCAGTAGCGAGAGAAGAATTCATTAAAGAAATATCAGAATTAGATTCATATGGAATCGAACATTTTCTTGTTAAAGTATGCTATTCTATTTATCTCGTTTTACATTTTTAATCTCTTTTTTTTTCCACTTTAGAGTACAATGAATACTCCTGTTTATATTGGCGTTAACTATCGTGGTTTACATACAAAATCAACAGGTCAAAGTTCATTTAAACTTGACGCAAAGTATGTTTGAATAATTTGAATTTTTTTCGTATTAACATAATGTTTTTATTATTTTCTTGTTCTTATCTAGCTGGGACAATGTTATAGCAATCAATTCAAATAAACAACGTCAGATAACAATATCCATAAATAAAAACAATCATCGTTCGTCATTCATCTATTATGCAGAATCGGCTAATTATAATCGATATTGTGTTCGTATATTAAATTTATTTCGTAATTATTTTCTTAAGCATAATCCACAAACTACAATTAAGTGAGTTTAAATATTTAATTTTTTAGTAAAATTTTTTCTTTTAAAAATATCTATTTTCAGAGATAGAGTATCAAATGATCACAATATTATTTTGAAAATAACAAATCAGCAATTATTTAAAAAAAATTCATTAATTCACAGTGTGCCTGATCTTCGTTCCTCATCCACCGATGCCAAAACAACGCCCATATCATCAATATTATCCTCAATATCTTGTCATTCGAACAATAGTGCTGTGACAACAGGAAGTTTACCAAATTTATCAATACAACTTTTAACATTAACAAAACAAAAAATAAAACAAAAAAATGATGTTTATGCAACATTCTCAGATAATCTCAATCAAGTTCAAACAAATAATAATGATGAACCTATAGTATTCTCAAAAAAAGTAAGCTATAGATAAATACTTGCATAAAATGAATTCAGAATCACAGTGCTGCACTGTAGTAGACGAGTATATGTTTACTTATCTTTGAAATAGTGTAACTTGTTACTGTTTTACTGAATGTTGTAGAAACGCTTTGTTAAATATGATTCTAATTGTTATAGGTTGCTGTTGAACATCAACAGGTACCTTCTACCGATAAACTTTCATGTCAATCAGATTTACAATGCCTACCACAAATGATTTATCAACAGAGCGATAAATTTCCTATCGAGGTTGGTAACTCCCATACTTCTTCATTTAGTTTATTTAATCCTCTTCATTTTATTCACTTCATTCCTCTTATTTTTCTTCTTTTTTTTGCAATTGGTTTCTTGTTTGTTTTTGTCTTCTTTTTTTCTCTTTCTCCTCATATTGACAGTTAACTTCATTGAACATACCGTCAAATGTTGGTCTCAGTTGTTCATTAGTTATAATTGGTCAGTGCTACAGTAATACAAAATTAAAATTTCAACAAAATGATCAGCAGCAGCAGCATCCAACACTTTCACCTTGTTTTTCTTGTCAATGTTTAAAAAATGCTAAACATGAGGTAAGAACATGCATGGTAAATTTTTTCTGTGATCTATATGCATGTGTTGTGGAGAAAAAAAGCGAGACTTACATAAATTTGCATGAAACGATGCTTGCATGATTTGAATAAATTAAACTATGTTTCAATTTATATTGGCTAAATGAGACATCTTAAGTTGTAAAGGATAATTGTTCAAGTTCATTAATAAATAACGTGAGAATTTTCACGTTTATAAAAATATATCGTTTTATCAGTAATGAATCGCATCCGTACCTATCGTTATTGACAGAAGAGATGATCATTTTTGAATGTGATATTATCTTTCGATTAATTCATCAACTTTACAATAGAATAATTCATTTTTTTCTTGTTTCTCTCCACGAGAGAGTCCAGTTATACATTTTTTTTTCTGCTTTATTCTATCTTTTATAATATAAATTGTAATTAACATTTATTATGATTTTTGTCACTAACTGATTCTGGTTTGTTTGTTTATTTTTCTACTTTACTCTATTTCTCTGTGTCTCTATTTATGTTTACAAAAAAATTTCGTTCACTATGACAAATATGTCAAAGTAAAAAAATGAGAGAGGAAAGCTTTTTTTCTGTTTATCTAAGTTTTTAATATGTGTGTGTCTATGTATTCTTCTAGAATTTAAAGAGGAATGAGTCAATTCGAACCGACATAATACCACATTCGACTTTATCGTCTACAAATAATCGAACACATCAGGTATGCTTAAGGGGGATCCACCATTTTAGTTCATTGGAGAGGATACTTCAAAATATATATGAAAAGAGTCTGAAGGTTTATGAACTTGTAGTTTCTAGAAAAAAATATTTTAATTTTTTTTTTGACCCTTTTTGCCCATTTTTTGAAATTTAACGATAATTTTTACTTTTCAGTTTGAAATCTCGGTTTTATAACCAATCGATAGAGTGTCTCAAGACGAATATGTGAAAAGATTATCATCATTTCCGGACAAGGTCTGTCGGAAAAATCTGAGCTTGAGAATGTTTTTTTTGGGATCAAAACTGTGCTTTTTCGAGATCTTGCCTGCAGTTTCTTTGCTGGGAAGCATGTTGGATCAGAAATGAGAGTGTAGAAGTTGTTTATCATGATTTTTTTTCTATCGGATAATACCTTGCTGTCGCTAAATTTCTTAAGGTCAAACTTTGAAATTGAAAATACTGAGATGCTACACTGCCGAGAGAAGATGCTCAAATTTTGACAGTACTTTCTCTTTTCTTCTGATCCAGAAGAAAGTGTCCAGAAAATCTGAAACTCATAGAACATAGACACTTTCACATACGGAATCGAAAGAAAGTGTACAATGACTTTTACAGCTGTATAAAATTTCATCTTGTTTAAATTAAAAAATAAAATGTTTCATGAATTTTCGACCTTCACAGTCATTGAAATATTGTGTTTTTCAATTTAAACAAGATGAAATTTCATACAGCTGTAAAAATCATCGTATTCTTAATACTAAAATCGTTGGCCAGTCTTTAGAATGTTGAATGGGAATGTCAAAAGTCGAAAAAAATAA
Source organism: Didymodactylos carnosus (assembly GCA_905250885.1). Classification (NCBI taxonomy): domain Eukaryota; kingdom Metazoa; phylum Rotifera; class Eurotatoria; order Philodinida; family Philodinidae; genus Didymodactylos; species Didymodactylos carnosus. The sequence continues at coordinate 10,341 of CAJNOQ010004314.1, read as the reverse complement.
AGATGTTCAGGATTGGATTTTCAGACGTACGGAGCGCAAAAAAAGTCCTGGACCTTGAATATAGTTTCGTTCAAAGAAAGCAATTTCAAGGAAAAGTATGGGTTTAAAAGTTGTCGAAATCAGATTCCCTAGAATATGAACGAAGGATTTTTCAAAATTTGTTAAACTGGACTTTTCAATTGATTTTTACGAAGGTTACGTATTTTTCAGTTTAAAAATCCAGTTTAACGAATTTTGAAAATTTCTTCGTTCATATTCTAGGGAATCTGATTTCGACAACTTTTAAACCCATACTTTTCCTTGAAATTGCTTTCTTTGAACGAAATTTGGTTCAAGGTAGTTTTAAAAATACTTTTTGCTCCTAAATTCCATAGAGCAGATCAAAGCGGAATAACTCAGTCAAAATTTTTAATTAAATATGGTAAAAATCTTTTTTAAGATACATCTTGATGCCTTCTATCGATTGATATCAAAACTAATAAGTAGAAATTTGAAAATTTAAAAACACGACAAAAAATTGAGGAAAAACTTTAAAAAAACTTTCTTGAAAACTACAAGTCCGATAATCGTAAAAACTTTGCCATATGTATTTCAAACTGTCCTCTACAAACTGATAAAAAAAAATCGAGTGACTAGACCCTCCTTAACTTAGCGATTTTGAATGATTAAACGTTATGAAATTTCGTATATTTTAGAATAGTAGAACATTTTTGACATCGACGTCTGTACCGTTGGAAACGCAATCAGCTGGCGATGTTTGGGTACGTATATAACACAAGGTATTATTTTTTGAATTAGTGAATGCTTAGAACGTTCCGCAGAAGAATGTTAATGATTCATCACTATGATCATATATCAGTCAGAATGACATAGCTCGGAAAGTCAAATTGAGCATAGTTATTCGTATAGACGAGGCGCCATTTGTATTTGTAGTTTGATATGAATATGTGAATTTTCTGTTTAGTTAGCAGAATTTGTATCAAAAGTAGAATCTGGAAGTGTTTACGATGAATTTGATTCAATTCCGTTATGTCGTATGGATACTAACAATCTATTTCAAGATGGTCGATTATCAGAGAACGCGAAACGAAACAGATTTGCCGATGTTATCCCATACAATGATACACGTGTTCGACTTATTCCCATTAAGGAAAATCTTCATGGTTATATAAATGCATCTCATGTCAAAGTGAGCAAGCTTAAATAAATAAAATGTTTCATCTCTACGAAAATGAACATTATTGTTGTTGTTGTTTTCTAGATTCGTATACAGAATACAATTTATTCATACATCGCAACTGAGGCACCTCTACCATTAACAATATCTGATTTTTGGAGAATGATTTCATTGAATAATATTCATGTTATTGTCATGTTAATTGGAGATTTAATTGAGAATGATCAACAAATGTGTGCTCATTATTTTCCATTGAAAAAAGACGATCTGTTAAGAACAAGCGAGGTTAGTGTGTTTTGGTTTCGAGTAAATAATGTATTTTTTTTGATTATTTATTCATTTTTAGTTCGAAATTGAACTTATATCAGAACAAATACGCGTCGATTTCATTATACGACATTTTCGAATGTATGCCATTAATGGGCAACGAATAAGAACAGTTGTTCATTTACAATACACAGCTTGGGATGATAATCAATTACCGTTAGAATGCCAATCATTCATTGGTAACTACTTTTATTCAATGGTAACTGTTAGATAAATTTGAATGTTTTTTGTTCGTTTTTAGATTTTGTCAATGAAGTTGATTGTGTACGTCGTTATTACGGTGAGACGAATCCATGTTTAGTTCATTGTACAGCTGGAATAGGTAATAAATCCTTGTTGGAAGCTTATATTCATATATTACATATATTGTTTTCTTAATTAAAAAGGTCGAACTGGTTTATTCATCCTCATTCATGTAATGATTCAGTGTATTAATTTTAATAAGGTATAAAGTAAATTTAATATTTTTAATTTATTGTCTGTTTATACATAAGTTTATTTATTCTTCTAGAAAGTAAGCGTATCGAGTGTATTGAAAGTAATGCGAGAACATCGAATGTCATTAGTTGATCGAACATATCAATATGTGTTTGTTTACCGTTGTCTTATTACCTATCTTAAATCATTACGGCTTATCTAATTGTGTATAACACATCTTTTTTCGTGTGAATATCTCTCATTCTCGATCAAAATTATTAACATTATTTCGAATTCAAAATGAAACATTCCATTTTTTTATTATTCTTTAACATTCCTTTTCTGTTCTCGTTTTGTATATTTTATCTAGATTGGAACGATTTCTGTTTTTATTTGTATTGCTTAATCTTCTGTATATTAGTCACAGCTATTGTTATTATGTCGTTGTTCATTTTTGCTCATGTTTAATATCATCACATTACGTGTAGATACATGTACTTCTCTTTTATGTGTATTTTGTTTTTGTATTTGAATAATGAAACGTTTTCTTTGGTAAAAATTGTTAAAATTGGCAAATATGAGACCAATGAGATCGATAATTCTCAAACTTGAAAACTACTTGCACTCGGTATGTTCTTTGACATATCAAAAGGAAATTTGGTCTTTCTTGTCTATGAGATTTATTAGATTAATCTGTTTTCTTGGTGGTACAGTGGTGTCGATTTATGGTAGTGGTCGTTCCTAAGATAATATCCGATTTCATACCACCATTTAAATCTCACTGGTTCGCAGGATGAGAACGAGACCGAGGCTTCTATATTTCGACAAATTCTTTTTGACATATATTCATGGGACTCAATCGTTTTAGTATTTAGCCTTCATTTTTTCATATTTAACTTTAACATATCGAAAAAGTTAAAACGCTAAAAAGTATGTGTATTCTCTATTGTTTTAATATTTTTTAGAGAGTAATGCTGTTCACAGAGAATAAAGCGAAGCATTCTATTGAGCAGAAAAAAGTAGATCGAATGAACCTCATCAATGTATGTCAAAAAAATCTGTTAAAATATAATAGCCTTTTCTCTACAAGCACTTGGAAAGCCTTCGTCCTTGCTCTATTCGTTTGAAAAGTGTCCATTATACAACATTCACTGATTATAATGATGTACGCGTGAGATGTTCTTTGAAATTCCTGAAATGTTTGTTTAAAAATCTCAATACTTTCGGGCAAAGCTCCGAAATTCCTAAACTTTCCAAAAAAATCTTTTATAACAGCGAATGTCTCAAGTAGAGATCTGCACGGACACGGACGTGCTCGTTCATTCCCGCGGGCACGGGTACACTTGGGCAACTGCTCCCGTCGACGAGCACGGATTTTTACAAAAATATTTTAAAGCTTTTGAGCAGCAAAATGGATTTGAATTTTTGAATTGAAAATTTTTTTCTGCACGTGCACGGATAAGCACGGGCGGCGAAAAAAAGTTCACACACGGGCACGGACAAGCGCCCTCAATAGAGCTACGGGCCACGGGCACAAAAATCTTGCCCGTGCAGATCTCTAGTCTCAGCTCAAGTCACCATTTTCCGGGCAAGTTATCCTGTTAAATATATGTATTTATTTACGTTGATTCACATTTTATCAACAAAAAACCGTATTTATAATGGTAACTTGGTTATTGTTTGTAGGTCACTTGAACCATCTGTACTTTATGTTCACTTGCATCAGGGACAGAATGAAAAACTGTGATATTGACCATTTTGTTCTGTTTGATTGCTGTTTTCAAACTCAATAGTACCGACCGTGCACTATAGGCTTGTTTGTTCAGCCTCGATAATTTTTCCGATATAGTTTCACGCGGTAAAAAATACACTAATATGCAAGACCTAATATTTTTCACAAGAAAAACTGTGAAATTATGATTCATTGAGACATATGGCGTCTCTAACCGATAAGTGGTCTTCGGTACAATTTTAATTGTTTTTTGAAATCAATACTTAGATCGATGCGAAAATCTGTGAGGAAGACTGTCAGGGTATGGTGTCGTTGACTGATAATGTAAAAAACCAATAATGTGCTTGAGTGTTTTTTCGCTCCGTTATGACCGTGAAATAGTTGTTTTTACACTGCACTTCTTCAAACATTATTTAAACTTCAACTCTCACGCTCTAGTTCAACGCGGCATGGTAACAAAAAAAGATTTCGTAGATGTACCACATCATTTTTTATTTGAATATCTTGTAGCCCTTAAAAAGCTCTTTCCAGTGGTTATATCTAAAATACTTCATAATCACAAGCAGTTGGTTTTTCTTTTTATCGGTTTTGTTAAAAATCACCATATATAAATTCTCGTGTTGAGGCAGTTAGGAAAATCTTTTATAACTTACTCAAAATCAAATATTTTGAGATCGAGTACATTTAGAAGAATTGTTCTATCACACCCGAACAGAGAGAGTTCAGCACTTTCATTTCTTTTTATAAAGGCGAAAGTGTCAAATTTTACGATGAATTTTGGTTAGGTCGCCTGTTGTGGCAAAAAAAATACATTTAAAGCGAACCTATGATACACATATAGGTACGAAAATCGATTTCAACTTTTGACAAGACGAAGACACATCGATCTACTCAGTATTTTTTTGTTCAATTCTGTATAATCAACGTTCCTGTAAAAAGTTTTTTTTTATTAATGATGGGTTACTGTTGCCATTTAGTTAAATATTTAGCCGTCTTTGAGCATGTTTATCAATTCCGAAATAAAATACTTTGATTTGTGATTTAGACATATTTTTTTTTCTTTAATTTGTGATATGGCACGATGTTATTATAAGTTTATGTAGTATAAGTAAAAATGCGATTAATTGATTTATATTCAAAGTTTTAGACGACATATATAAAATAAAACCATTAACAAGAACAGATTACGAAATGAAAAGTGCGTAGATATTCCATTGTTTGTTATTGTTGTTATTGTTGTTGTTGTTGGTGTTGTTGTTGGTGTTGTTGTTGTTATTCCTGACACGTTAAAAATGTTTGTGATATTATCCAATGAACCATCAGTGGCATATTTGTTTGGTATCAAATTTAAAATTTCACATGCCATTTGATAAATATCGACATTATTCAGAGTTTCGAGTGTGAAACCTTTTTTAAAATAGGGACCTTTTGCCATGAATATTGCTTTCATTGATGGAAACTCATTATCCCACCCATGAGCGCCACGATTTGGATAAGAACTGTTCTGGGTATCCTATAGAATAGACAAAATGTCTTTCATTTATCGTGTTGTCTAAAAACGTCACTTACCCCAGACAAAACTATTCCGTCTTCATCGGGAATAACAAACACTTCGCCGAGACGATTTATGTTTTTCGAATAATGCAATCTTTCAGGCATTGTCGCTCTCGTGTACACAGTTACATTAGGAATTTTTTGTAATCCAGCGATCACGTCAGCAGTCTACAAACATCTCTTACTTATCTCATGGTAAGTTAGTAACTTGAGTTTTCACTTTTTTAAGACTCACTGCATTAATAATTTCATTCTTTTATACATACTCTGTTCGGCTTCGGATTAACGTTAAACACTCCACCCGTTAAAAATTGACTATCAATCATTGATCTATCGATATACTTTTCAAAAAATGGTCTTATCACTTTCTTAACATTCACCATGCCATGATCAGACAGAAGAATGATATTCAAATCATCGTTCAGATCTTCTTTGACTTTATCCAATAAATATTGGAGATCACCATCTAAACGAGTCAACTAAAACCAAAAATATTTATAAATATTAGTTCAAATTTTATGCTTACTGCGTCTTGTACTTCTTTTGAATCAGTACCGTATGTGCTAAAATATTCAACAAGTACTTAAATCAGTGATGGTACTAGTACAGGAAAAAGATACTTGAAATTTTTTCATAGTAGTGACATAACAACAATTTTCAGCTAAAAATGATCGAGTAGCGGATGCGTAACTTACTGTCCCTGCTTGTCTGGTTCAGGATGATACAGCATCACAAGATCCAGCATGGGAATTTCACGAAAATATGATAACGCATTATTAATTTTGTCGCGAAATTGAATATTATCGCTATAAACCCAACTGTAGATAAGCGGTAGTGTTCCATTGAATTTGCTGTCTGCTGCTGGCCAGAATAAAACAGCTGATTTTACACCCTTCGAAAAACAGAATAGATGATATCCCATGTCGTTAAAATCGCTCCATTCTGGACGATTACTTGCGATTAGCAATAAAATCGCCAATTATTCGCAATTCTAACTGTAATCGTTCAAAAATTGCGATATATCGGCGATTTTTAACAACTGGTGACTAATCGGCTTGCATGAAAAATCGCCAGTTGTTACAAATCACCGATATATCGTCATTCTTAAAGATCATGGTGATTTTTCTATTTTTTTAATAATGGTCAATTAATTGCGATTAATTGTTAATTTTAACCCATTAAATGGTTTTTTGTTATTCACCATTTTATTCTGCAGTAGAGTAAGTAGATGAGAAACATGATTTAAGCGAGAAATGTTCTTCTTTTCAGATGATCTTTTTAGTTTAACTTAAAACGGAGTTGCCAAGGATGTTCTCTGTAGTTTCCTCAGAGCTGGCTCATTGTTTCGATTTGAATCAGCTTTGTACCAAGGAGCCCAGCTGACTGTTAGACTATAAACTCGCCGATTTACTGACGATTAAGCGCATGATAAATCGGCTGAGTAATCGCTAAAAAATTGTCGATTTATGGCCGATTTTGACTGCATGGGTTATAAGAGTTGAAAAGTTAGACAGTACCTGTTTCGTAGCTGTTATCCAAATGGGTTCTACCGTATAATTCCAATGTGTATCATCTCTAATAGACATACCAAATGTTTTATTAAGTGACCGATCATAAAATGTATTGTGAACGACCCCATGATTATCCTGATACATTCCTAAAATATAGGATACATTATGGTTCCATTTCTATTAATGTTCAACAACATTAATACCTGTTGCAATTGAAATATGATTTGGAAATGTCATAGTGGTGAATGTCGCTTTCATTCCATTACTAGCCACACCTCCATCTCTTCGAAATTGGTCTACTATAGGAAACGAATAGTTTGCCAAATAGTCGTGACGAAATCCTATTATAAAAAATAAAAGCGAATCAGTTTAATATTACGCATAATGTGAATGGTATATTATTGATATAAAGACTACTGTACTCAGTTTCAAAGTTATGAATAGTCACAAAGGTATTCTTCAACTTTTATTGTCCCTTCTGCTCATACGTTAAGACATACTGTTAAACATCAGATTATTGGTTACCGTCAAGTGATATAATTAAAAGTCGTTCTCGTCTTTGACCATTTGGTTGTTGAAATTGTTTACTATTCAGTTCTCTAATAAAAGTTAGCAGTAGAGGTACACAGAGAACCGTCTTCATCTTATATGGTACATATTAAAATTATTTACGATGTTTTCAATGTCTCGTAGTTAATATAAAGGTCAGCGATAGTCTTATCGTTTTAAAAAAAATAATAAAAAAAAAAAGTTTCTCTAATTCTTCCTTCCATCAAAAAGGCAGTTAAACAAGTGTCGATAACAATAGCAACGACAATAAAAAATAAATAGTAAATCATCTTTGAAAGGAACGAATAATATATAAAACAGACATTAGATCCAATAACAGATATAGTTGATAGCACCTACATAAATATAACAACATAATAAGTAAAATAGTGAAAACTCATTTTTAAAAGACTTTCTTTTGACAGTTGATATTTAAGAGAAACATGTCACAGTATATAAATTACATACGATATTTCAATATACGTTTGAAAAAGTATTTACTTCTACCAATCAACTCTCTCTTATGAACTTTCTTCAGGTAGACTGATGCTTTCCTAAACTAGAAATTCAATAATCACTTGCGGAATTTTTTAAACCACTAATCATTATCAAATAGAAAAAATTCACAGTTTTGAGAGCTGATCTCTGCAAGATATGTTTTATGCGTCAGAAGTGGGTTACAGTTTAAATTTTGTTTTGCTTATCTACACAATTGTAAAGATATTTCGTGTATTAAATTAAGTCTCGCCATATTTGCCAGAGTAAATATGCATTTTTCTCATAGCAAACAGGGATCACAGGGGAATTTTTAGCTAATTAATTAATTTTCTTTTTTCATGAATAATTATCATTGCTTAGTTATTTGTGATATTTTAAGGCTTATTGTATTATAGATGGTTCGGTGCAATTCAACTCGCTGATCAGGAATATGTCATTTTTATCGAGAAGAAATACTTTTGTGGTGGAGAAAATAGATTTTACTTGAGAAACCACGAATTTCTGGAAAATCTATTATAAAATCCAAAAACATTTGCGCATAGAATGTAAACGCAAGTTTGAACATAAACTTGGAGAACTATGGAGACTCATTACATTAAAGAGATAAGTATACAGCTTTTTTGTTCGAAAACAAGATTACTTTTTCATGTACAAATGACAGTAAAACAATACATTTTTAGCATTTTCCGTTTGTCATTCAGATAACTCGACATGCTCTACAAGACAGATAGATCGAAATCTCTTAATCTTGGATTTTAGGTTGGATCTTAAGAGACCAGTTTTCCAGAGATCCACGCCGAAAGTCTATATGGATCCAAATGACAGTACTTGACAGAACACGCACAAACGTAACGTTCGACACATTTTGTGGTGTTCACATTTAGTTCAACCATGTTACTAAATCTGAAACAAAGAATAATAAAAAAGGACCAGCAATCCTCTGCTAATACGAGAATGAATACTCAAGTGGTAGCAAAGGATATTTTGTCTGATCTGATCTGTTGATTAATAACATAAAAAAATCAATAATGTGCTCTAGTATTTTTTCGCCCGTTATGACCGTGGAATAGTTGTTTTTAGAGTGCATTTCTTCAAACATTATTTAAACTTCAGCTCTCTGGTCTGAGAGCTCGGGAGGATCTCTCGTCTCAAAATGACGAAAAAATATTTGGCTAGAGGCCTAAAAGAAACACTTTTTCATTTTTTGTCGGATTTCTAACTGAAAGGAGATCTTTTTGATTTAAAAGGATAATATCTATATCATACCATTTTTTCGTACCAAAAATTTCGTTGCAGTTGTCGATTAATTGTGTCAATAAATAGTTAGTGGCGACAACAATAACTCTGTTGTCATCATTAAGCATGCAACAGTCATATCACCGGAAAAAAAATAAAGTTGGTTTAGAGTTGCTGAAAAGTGGTTTTTCATACTCAGCAAACTCGATAACCCAGAAGATTTTCTGTTTTTGGCCCGAGGTACTTCCGAAAGTTTAGGAAAAGTTTTCAAATTAATATTATTTTTCCATGGAAAACTTTTTGCGCCATTTTGTTTCAAAATTTTTCTTAAACTTTCGGAAGTACCCCGGGCCAAAAATAGAAAATCTTCTGGGTTATCGAGTGTGATGAATACGAAAAATCACTTTTCAGCAACTCTAAACCAACTTTATTTTTTTTGTTCCGGTGATATGTACGGTTAACTGTAACTGTAAAAACTGTCTGTTAAAAAATTGTCTCAGTTAAAACTGTCACAGTTAAAAATTGTTACAGTTAAAAATTCTTGGTAGAAGCAAACACAATTCGAACATTTGGAGTGTGTATAAGCGTCGGGCGATATCTATTTACAGTTAGTATTTAATTTTCATGCTTCGAGAATATTGAAGAGATTGAAATACAGTATTTCAATATTAAATACTCTTCAATATTCTCGAAACATGAAAATCAAATACTAACTGTAAATAGATATCGCCCGACGCTTATACACACTCCAAATGTTCGAATTGTGTTTGCTTCTTTCAAAAATTTTTAACTATAACAGTCCTTAACTGTGACTGTTTTAACTGAGACAGTTTTACAGTTCTACAATTTTACAGTTACAGTTAACTGCACTTTAACTGAAACTGGTGCATACCTAGTCACCATAATGTATAATAACCTGTCTGTATAACCTGAATAATCCAAGACCAAATCGATTATTGAATGTTGTATAGTGAACTGCAAGATATGCAGCAATACGCAGAGATGCAACCGGTCAACAAAATCATAACCGGTACCGGCCGGTCACCGGTTATCGGTGAACATATGCAGACCGGACCGGACCGACCGATTGACCGGTCATTCTTATAAAAATTTTGACCGGTAGGCAACCGGTACTGACGTTTGAGTGCGAGAGAAATGTTTAAATCTGTGTGATATGTCAGCAAATAAAAATCAGATAGATTAAAGTGTTTGTTAGGATAGGCAGAAATGTCTGCATCACTACGTCTTTTGCATTTCTTCTTTTCTTTTGGAATAAAGAATTTGCTTTATATGTTGTTAGGCGTATCTAGTACGCGGTAATTCATTTTATTTATTATGTT
>CAJNOQ010004313.1:0-17800 GCA_905250885.1 Didymodactylos carnosus | reverse complement strand
TTTTTAATAGTTTTCTGACCAAATCGTATACGTTCTTTCAGAATCTGTGATCAAAAACGAATTTTGAAATTGAGGAGGTGGAAAGTATGTCAGAAAAACGCGGTTTTCTCACGGACTGTCTCTTAACTGCTCTTCTCCAATCTGTTTAGTTTCCCTGTACGCATAGACTTCAAATAAAATCCCATTTTTAGTGTTGGATACAAATGGTTAGGAATATTAATTTATACCTGAACATGGCAATTATAAGCAAGAACAAAAGTGCAGCTACTCAAAACCCCTTCAAACTATTTCTGAAACATTCATATTTTGCTTGTACATGTATTGACTTTGTTAAGCGAACGCACTCGGACCAGCACCTCTGTGAAGGATTAAAATATATTGTCTGTTCAGCAGAAAAAAGGTGCGAATTCAATAGTAAATGTTTCGAAGATAAAGAACGCACACCGGGCACCATCTTTATTGGCATGAGGCTCGATCTAAATCGATAAAGTAGTCGAACATCGATGAGAACACATTAAAACAAGCACCTATCGTTGTTGTTTGTGTCAGTTAACTGGCAGTTATCCTTCAGACAAAAAAGTCAGCAGCCGCAGTCAACTATCAAAACTTTTGCTCAACCCTTTCCTCCACTCATCTCTTTTTCTCTCTTCTTTCTATTCACTCGTTCTTTTAAAGTGTTATTACGGGGAACTCGATTGTGTGTTTGCACAGCAACAACATACACACTTAAGCAGAAGCCAAAAACGTTTTGTGTCTTTGGAAGCGCGCACAGTAGGCAACCATGTGGACATTAGGTGGAAAAACGGCAGTGGACTTTCGACAAATCCAAATAGAAGAACATGTACATTGGCAAACACTCTATCGTTTGCAAAGTGGTTACCAAAGAGAGGACCTCAGTATAGTCCGTCCGCTTCCGATTTTTTCCGGAGCTCCAAATGCAATAAATTTTTTACAGAAAATGCGTTTACTAACAATATATCCATGTTGTTAGCCCAAATTAACCCAAATGCTCCTGAGCTGAGTTATAGGTTTTCCAGAAAACCATAGGTTTCTGACATAAATTCGAGTTTTCCCTTTTAGGAAGCAAGTGTATTGAAAAATGACGACATATTTGGAATCAGCGCAAAAATTTGCGTCGAATGATGTGTGATTGATTTTAGGAAACTTTAATAGATAGATCACTTTAGGTCCGGTGCTATCGTCCACAATGATGTTAAACTAGGTTCAAGAAAGGTTGTTGATGGTTATGGAAGTCTTCTAACTTCACCCTTTGAATATTCGTAAACTGTTTAGTCATTGTAACAAAGTTTTTATTGTTGACCTACGGTGTAGCTTAGATCTGTACATAACTATATTATGTATAAAAATACAAGAGGTAAACGTCAACGAATGCTAAAATTGTGTCTCGATCACGGTATTGACCCGTGTCAAAAGGAGAAAATTAACGGTATACTGTTCTTCATGAAGTAATTACCCGACAACAAATCGATTCAGTTCAGCTTCTTCTTGCCTATGTTGGTGGCGAGATCGATTGGTGTTCGTTCGATGCATGTGGTCCAACGGTTCTTCATCAAGCTGTCGAATTGAACAGTATACCAATTCTCGAAGCATTTGTAACTGTTATGCATCATTACGCTGTTTCTGTCGATATTCCACATATGACTGGTCTTACATCATTTCTTGTTGCAACTAAACTTCTTCCCCGTGAAATGGTTTAAATACTCGTACGAAGGGTCATGTCAGCCAACGGTCTGGAAGTTGCCATTCATTGGTATTGAAGACCATTGAATAATGGTTCGCGATTGACTTCGACGTGAACTTGATGAGGCCATGAAAGCGGGTAAAATAAATAAGACCAAAAAACTTAAAACAGTCTACTATGTTCATTGGTTATTGATACTATCGAATTCGCAATTTCGCCGTGATTCGATCATTTCATCGACCACAACGTCAATGGCACATAATTTATCGGCGGAAGGTGATATTCTCGAATGATTTGTCGCCAGCGAAGTATGCGATCAGACATTTCATTCAGAACGCATCGCCCCTCGACCACCGGCGTCTATCTCACGACAACAACGCTCGAATTTGTCGTTCATCGCTCTAGTCGAACTGTTTCAGATAGCTCGGCAATCGACATGACGGTTCAATTTGTTTGTTTTTGTGTGACAGTCTCTTCTCGTCTTATATGAAGCAAAGATACGAGACCTTTTTTAAATATTCTGATTTCCTTACCGGAACTTCATATTCTGATTCTTACTGGATATTCAAAATTCCAGTAAGCAGTAGTCAACGGTCCAGAGGTTGTCGTAACCATTGTCGCTGGTGGCGAACCTGCGCTTTCAGAAAACCAGCTGGTACAGTATTTAGGCTATTCTATATTGCTATAGATGATAAATCTACGAAACCCTGTGATTTCTCGAAAAGGCCTCTGAAAAACCGTTAAGCAGAAACATGGCTCTACAGATAAGCCGCGACCAACCGTGCTCAATCGACTTTCTCCCAACTTCACTTCAATTAAAAAGGTCAAAAGTACAATCAATAGTAAGTCTTTTGCTGTAAATCGCAGCTCTACAACCCAAGTAGTTATTGAGATATTCAAATTTTAAGAAAGGTTGCCATTTTTTTGGTGGTAAATTAGGATCAATTAGCGTTTAATCTTGAGTGTGTTATTTCCAACGGCTTGACTTAGAGAAACGAAAATTTCAGCACAAATACAACTTAGATCAGGCTAGAAAACGGTCCGGTCAGCGCAAGTCCGGACTCTAGAGGTCGTTCTATTATCAAGTTATAGATGGCGCTACCGTCACCAAGTTACCATTCATTATCTCGTACGTAGCTAGCTCAGTAAGGCTCAACCTTTTATGGTAGATACTCGAAGAGTGAAGTGATAGAACGGCAAAAGAAAACTTCGGATTTCCAAGAGCAACGCGAGATACTGAATTTTTAGTGAAATTTCGGCATCGACGGATAGACTCACTTCATACAAAATCCACCCCCATTTGCACCGACCTTTTACGTCAGTGATGAGAACTATCTCATATTATAGAGCTCAGCAAACTGAACCGAATGATGAAAACCACAAATCTGTAGCCTTATTAGAAAAAAGTTATAGCTATTTTACCCTCGCAGTGAAAAAATGGATCTTCTTCATTTTCCGGCGGCTTTGGCCGAACTACTGAAACGTCTGCAGGCCACATTACCTAACGTAGAATCTTGAACTTGGTATCAAATAGAAGAGCGTGTCAAATTCTATACATTTCCATGAAGAAACGTTATGCTGCACCTTGGGGTCTTGAGATAGAGACTTCTGAAAAATCCGATTTTCTAGAAAACCTAGTAATCTTAAAATTTCTTTCGGAGTGTTTCAACCATATCATTGGATAGCCCCTCCAATTCTCCACAAAATGAGATGTTGGCCAAGTTTCTACAACGTTGTGTCAAAAATAGATAATACGATACAGCTTGAAAACGACAATAAAGCGAATGAATTTATATAATGTGTATATTTACGTAATGTGAAAAAGCCTGTAAGTGTCCCAAGATCCTAGAAACTTGGCTGACATCTCATTTTGTGGAGTGCATTGTACGCGTATGCAGCGTGTCAACTGGACATTAGAGCCCATGCTGGCTACTTTTGCCGAACATGATAAAGAATCTTGGGATACACGGTTGTCGCAGCTAACACTGGTCATCAGAACAGCTATAAATCAATCGACGGGACAAAGTTTAGCATTTTTAATGTACGGGCGAGAACTGAAACTACCACTTGATCTCATGTAGGGTCTCGAAGCGAATGTTCTTGATGAGTTAAAATCATCTGCGAAAGTCAGAGCCTACACAAAATATTCAGTCATTAGTAGCATTATCATTTTTACCAACAAGTGATGTTATTTCAGCATTCGAACAATTGAAACAACAACTTCCAGCACAAGAAGCAATTATTAATTATTACGAAGAAACATATGTCGGTATAAAAAGTCGTTTCTCTCGTCCACGTAAACAGCCAAAATTTGAATTAGATTTATGAAATACACATAAAAATGCAATTTAAGGACGAATCAGTTACCAGCATTATTCAATTGTAAACATCCAACAAATTTTTGGAAATTTCTCAAAAATTTGAAAAAAAGAACAAAGTTATGTTGAAGCTGGATTGATTCAAGATGAAGTGGATTACGATACCCAATGAAAAAGACAAAGCTATGACAAGAACAACGTATATTAAATATTTCAAATGGTAAAACAATAACAAATTTAGAAAAAGTATTAGCGATAGCTCAAAATGTTACATTAATCATAATTAGATTATTGTTCATAATATTGACATCTTTTCAAAATAGTTAACATCGAAAGATGTGTAAATGACTGGAATGTACATTTTGTAAATGATTTAAAGCTTTTTTCAAAGTATAGATATAGTTGATACCTACATGTTATTCGGAATTGATTATTATTGTATCATGACTTATTGGGATAGCCAGTAGATTTTATTTACGTTTACGAATATGAAGAACCGTACGCTTTAAATTACGTAAATCTGGTAGTGAACTAATAGCTTGTGTTGATAACTGAGCTATGCTGCTATTGCTTGTATTACTTCACCGTCAACTGAACTTGGCTCATGAGTATATTCTCCAACTTCATTGACAACTGTATTATTGATTGTATGTAGACGTCCACGACATTGACTATGACGATTATGACGACGTGCCCATATTGTTTTTTGTCTAGATCTTTTGCTAATAATATACGTATAACCATTGTGCATAAAAACTAGTTTAGCTTTATTTGTTTCCATTAATACTAAACGTATGTATGTAAAATAATGTTGATGACATAGGTAATAAGTTAAGAAGGCTTTTTCCGAACTGAGATCACTTTTTTGCACTCACTTTCACTCTCTGCTTCCTGCCCTCTTATGTGTTTTTGATGTCAACTAAGACCTAAAGATAATTAAGACATTTTTTCAAAAAAGTGGTCGCAATTCGGAAGCCTCGGTTAGGAATATATAGATAGAAAAAGAAAATTGTTTATTTAGATTAAAAAGATTTAATGTTTAAGCCTAAGGCCATTATATGAACAGGATTAGAGAACAATCGAAAAGAAAAGAAAAGAAAAGTACAATACAGAAATGAAAAAACTGTTATGACTTCGATAAAAGATATTAGAAAAGAAAAAACAGTCTTATGTATTTTGTTTCTGAATGAACTTTCGTTTTTGGCTCATCACTAATTATTTATTGTAATTATACATTATTCTTTCAAGCATCTACCTACATGTAATCGAAAAGAATTGGAAGTTCTCAGAATTATCACTCTTGTGGAACATTTACCATGCCCTAAGGAGCATTTGTCGTATGAAAGCCAGATTCCGGGGAGCAACTGTCTGGGAAGCATGAGTCAGAGATTCATGTAGCTTATGAATCTTTTTTGAGAAGATCAACTGATCCTAATGAAAAATAATTTTAAAAAAAATAGTTTTCTTAAGCCTGAGACAAAACTTTTGTAACGACTGTCCATAAACTTCGTTGAATACCAGATCATTATAGACTTCGATAGCAGGCACGTTGGACTATTTGATGGTAGCTTAGCGTAGTTCAATATCAATCGCTTTACAAAAATATTTATGTGTCTGCTAGAATGGAGTATTTCCGACTACTCGACTAGAATAAAGTATTAACTTACTGAAAGATCTTGAGTATGTAGGTGAATTCATTACTCTACCGTGTAAAATCGATTATTTGTGATAAAATATGCACCATCTTAATATCCACAAATAAACGATACTAATAATTCAAATATCTTTATTTATTTGAAAATAATGTAATCGATGGAGACTACAACACTTGTTTGTTGTTTGACACATATGCTAAGTATCTAGCGATGAAATTCGCACAAAATCACCAGAATGATACGTTGCAATAACAAACTTCCAAGGTAACGGACAGTGATTGATATCAACAGGTATTACGAATTTTTTTTTCGTGCGCTTGTTTGAAAAGCAAATGTTCTTCTTGTTACAATCAAACACTAAGTTTAGTACATCATTTTCACAAACATCACCATTCCATCCATTAAAACCAGTATTATTCCCGGCACCCATCAAAACCACATATTTCTCTCGTGCTCCACTACCAATCCAACCGTATGCAGATGGTGAATAAGATGCATTTTGTCTTATTTCTGTTGCCAACGAATTAATTCCAAAAAACATCCAACTATTATCTTTCATTTTTTCGACTTTTATAGATATTTGATGAATGTCATCTGAGTAAATGTTCGAGCCATAAACACTCGAACTAATCCTGTCCCCTCCACAGTGAACAGCCATCAAACCATCTTCTTTTATTTCCATGGGACCTTGCAATGAATCAAATGTTTCTCGTGTTTGAACTTTGATCATATTAATTTTACAGAAAGCATCATCGTGTATTTGGATATCAGTCACTTTGTGCATTTTATCTTTTGTTTCATTTAATTGTTGAGTCCATTTATTAAGGTCGGTTTCAAGATAGTCTTCTGTTTCTCGTCGCAAAGTAATTTCATCTGCTATTTCATTAAGTCGTTTTACTAAGATGAGAGTGTTACCATGAAGTAGTTGTTGAATTTCATTTCGTACTTTTTCGGCTACAGCTTTTATTCTATTGATCGCTCCTTGTTCCCATTCATCAATTTGTTTTTTTAATTTATCATCGTTCATATGCAATTGCTTTAATTGTTGCTGCGTGGCATTGTGTTCAAAAGCGATGTTTTCCAATTCTCTACCTAATTCTTGATGATGTTCATTTGAGTGTTTTCGACAAAATATTCGTTGACATCCTTGACACATTAAAATACCAATACCTTTGCTGCATGATGTATTAGAACACGGATTATAGTTAGATGACGATGCCATTTATATAATTTAGATGAAGCCGTGTTGTGTAAGCAGATACATTTTAAGTTCGTAAATAAATGTAATTTGTCACTCCAGAACGTGCACAAGTAAAGTTTATGTGAAGAAGAGCGAATATGCTTCACCTCGTGTTTCAACGAGTTATGACAACAACTCCTTGCTTTTTTCTCTCCTTTTACCTCTACTTCTTCTGTTGAGTATGAAACGTTCTTATGCAAATATCGTAAGAAAAGAAAAGAATGTTTAAAAACATCTGCGATTAGAAAAAGTTTTACAAAATACTTGAATTTACTGATAACTGTTCATATGACATAACTATGGTACCGTTTATTTTCTACCTGTAAAAAGAAAATAGTTTTTTTCTCTAAAGCAAATTAAAATTTTCTTTCTTTTTGTTTTCCTTATCTACACTAAGCCTACTACCGTGCTAGAAGTCAACTTTTTATTTCCTGCAGTTGACGAGATACAATTCTCTTATTTTCGGTCTTGGGCGCCGTCTACTGAGAAAAAAAAGATTTTTTCCAATATATCTAGTCTATCGTGAGGTATTATTCTTTTTTCATTTTGTAGACCACATCTTTCTCTGCAATCCCAGATTATTTGATTTTCGAGACAGAGGTAAAATTCCAATTAGAAAAAAGCTACTATTTGCTCTGTTATGTACTTTGAAATTTTTGTCCGATGAAATTTCAGAGTGTAGCGTAGCGATAAAGGAAAAACTGGGAATTATTCTCAATAAGTAGAATCCATATAGCTTCGAGTGTGTAACAAACTGATAAGAAAAATAATTTGAATAGTATTTATTTGTATAGAAATTGTTTAGATTTTCTTCTTCTTTTTTTTCCCGACAAAATGATCAGTGAAGATTTTCGATTTCTTCATTAATAATACTCTGATCAAGGTCAAACTTTGATCTTTTTTAAATTTCATGCGATTTAATATGTGGTAAAAAATGAACCTGAGATACTGTATCGTCGTAGAGAAATTTCAAAAATACGCGAAAATATCCTGTAAGATTTTTAAGAATGAAATGTCCGGTAAGATTTTTAAATGGTTGTTTGCAATGAAAATAAAAACGAAATTTGACTTGTTATACTCCATTCGATCCATCTGAGTGTACACTATTGTACACTGTTCAACCGTGAAGTTTAACAGTGCTAGTTCTGTAAGTACGAGTAAGGATTTTCGCAACTCACCTTTCGGTCAGAAATGTTCGTATTCAGCATTTTCAGAAGGAAATCCACATGATAAAGTTTTGCATCATCGGATTTGGCCCATCAAGATCCAGCGATTTTTGTAAATACTTATCATTCTTTTGAAGTATAATTCAGATTATTCGGAATCACCTTGGATATTCAGATACATTACATAAAGTTATATATACATTCTTTTCTCTTGAACCAACTCATAGCTCGAAAACTACAAGTGCGAATATTTAGATTTTTCTTCATGGGCAGATAACCCAAAGTATTCTATTCAAAAAGGGAGACAAGCGAGGCCTTAATTTTCAGAGATTCGCGCGTGGTATCCGGTTTCGTTACAGCGTGAGGACTGGCACTCAGTAACTTCATGTAATCTTGAAATTGGGTTGAAAACTTCAGAATATGGTTGGTTTTGTCCGTTTAATATGTCTATACGATCGGAAAAAAGCATGTTTCTGATCAAAGATTTTCTGCAGAAACTTTCGAAAAACCATAGGACTTTGTAAATTAGCTTTTGTTGAGATCTTAGCATATAGAATAGCGTAAACGGGGTACACCATGGAGTTTTCAAACCGTTCTGACCTTTTTAGACTGAATAGTGAGTTTTTTAATATTAAGTGAAAACAGTCTGGAAACCCCAATTTTGATAAAACTCATTTTTGAATTCCTTTCCCAAAACAAACATTACCGGCAGATCCAGCGTGGTCGTTTACCTATGTTTCATCCGACCACCTGAGGCCACTGGGTGCCAGTCCTCATGCTGCACAGAAACCGGATACCACGCCCAAATCTCTGCAAATCAAGATCTTGATTGCTTCCCTTCTTGAAAGGCATACTTTGGCTTATCTGCCCCTGAAGAAAAACCAAAGTATTTTTACTTGAAGTTTTTGAGCTATGAGTTGGTTTCCAAAGATCTTATAGAAAACCTGTTTTAAAAGAATATTTTCGAATTAATCTTTGTTCATAAAATGTGTCACATAGGCTCTTCTTTTCAGTGGTTAATATTCAAACTCTCTACCAACATTTCGTTCTCGCGATATTCATAAAATGGCCAGGAACATTATATTTTGCTTATCGAGTATATCAACGTATTCAAAAATCTATCAGGAGACGTGCTAACGTATACAATGTGGAGATGCAATTGTATTATGTGTACTACATGCTTCTGTGTTGCTTTGATCCAGACCTCTGATTCTCGGTTCTTGTAAAGCACCGGATTTGCGGTTCACGTGTTTTCGGTTCTTCATCGGGAATCAGAACCGCGGTATCTTAGACGGTTCCTTTTCCCGAAATCGAGACCTTTTGACTTGCCTTTTTTTAACAAAATGAAAACACACTATTCACAAAGCTACAAAAAAATATATTTGCCTGTCATCGTTTAAAAGAATCCTTTCGTTTACTATGAAATGAATTCCATTTCGTTGAACTCTTACAGGCTGAAAGATTATTTTCCAGCTCTAAGCCGAGAACCGTGGTTTCTTTTGTTCCGGTTCAGCATCAGAAATCGAAACCAGAACCGAGAATCGAACATCCCTACTGAAAGGAAGGATTGTAGGGTGTATACTAACCGCGGGGATTTGAAAGAATACATAAGAAGCAGACTTGATATGCACAGACTAAAGGCATTAAATTAAATTAAATCCTAACGTCTGCTTCAACCGAGAGTCCGATGAGCCTGGATGTGAAGAAGAATACTCAAGATAATAAGCAGGAGTCATAATCACTTATCAACACTGTATTTACCTACAGCATCAAGAAAAAACATGGTTTATCAGTAAATATCATTATTTATTACCTTTGAAATAGTTTCATATTACCTTGATGAAACACAAAAGAGAATAACGTAATTTATAAGCGTTGTAAAGATACCTAACAAAGTTTTATACACATGACAAGAATGTAAGTCACATACAGAAAAAAAGAAAGTGGAACAGTTCCATTGCTTTCTCTTCATGTGTCAGTTTTCTATTCTTTTTTTCCTACCGATATTCTTCAGACTTATACCACATGACGGTTTTCTTTTCCTTTTCTTCCCACGGTCAAAAAGCTCCAAAGTGTTTTCGCACCAAAGTAACCGTCTAGTCAGATAGAGGGGAACATCATTCTACGGGCTGACTTCAGATATGCCACTGGAGTCATTGATTTAAAGTAGGAAAGATTAAAACTTTGCAAAAAGCCACCAGATTTTTCTAAGTCTATAGCTCGATTTAGATCAAAAGCGCATGATCTATGAGTGAACTCGATGTGAGAGAATACATATATAGAGTTTGAAGAATTTACGAAAGCCGGAGAAGGAGGAAAAACTCATTGTACTGAAACGCTTTTAATTTCAGGAAAAAATTCACTAAGCCCAAATCTTTTTTTCCAAAAGTTTTGCATCAGACTTTATAAGCTTTTCGGCAGCATGACCAATCAGGTCTCTTGTTCATTGTTTAAAGTTGTTGAAGTTGTCATTAACAGATGCTTTCAACTTTGTTCGCTCCTGGCATCTAATATTCAAATAGATGAAAAATATACCGTTCGAAGGGCTTGAAATGCTGATGCTAATTCTATCGCACTATTTCAGATTGATTTGAACTCTAATCTTTATGTAGGTTACTCCTTCGGTTTTGCGAAAAATTATGTCTTCTATAAAATGTATTTCGAACTTTTCTTTCGCATGTTAAGTGGGCTGATGAAAGTGTCAGCTCTTAGCCATATTTCCTTATCGACCGATACAGTGGAACATTTTTGTCAGGATTGAAATTTTTGACCACGCCTCTGACACCGCGCGATTGTTTGAAGCAGTGTCGTAGTTATAGGAAAGCCAGCACAGAGTCATAGTCTCCCCTTAAGAAAAGTATTTCATCCAACTCTGATCGAAAAAATTTTCTACTGATACTTTTTTTCCCATGTCTAACAATGTCAGTCACGAAAATATTTGAGCTCTTAACTTGCTGTTTTAACTGAGATATACAAAATTTAGTGTTAGTGATCGCTCTCCTCGTCGAAGCGTAAAGACTCCGTGACTTTTAAAGGAAGCAACATGGGCCCAAATCCGTTTAGGCTTTTTCCTAAGGTAATAGACCCCTACATATCGGCAAAATGTAGTTGAAAATGAATTTAATCACGGAGGTTGGTTTTCCTGTCAAAAGTTCGTGGCTCCGTAGCTTTTGACTACGCTCCTGCATGTTTTCACATTCTTATATTCTTTGTATCACACTACCCCCTCACTTCACTGTCCTAAACTGTCTGTGACCTATGTAATTGTCTACTTGTTCATTGTGAATTTTGACATCACTCTATTCAAAAGCTCCATCCAGCTCTTTTGCTCTATTATTAATAATAATACTATCTATTTTTATTAGTTTGTTGTGTGCTGTGTTTTATTGTGACGTATGTTTTTTTTTTTTTCTTCTTTAAATATACTTCGTAAAATTATTAGAATTCTAGCGTGATGTAAGTCTTATTTTTCTTTTTCTGTGTGCCACATATACATATCCAAATGTAACATTAGGAGACATTCGATATATCTATCCTTATCTATCCTTATCTATTCTCTTTATCTATATGTGTCATATATACACGAGGAGAGCAATGTTTCTCTTGTTGCAGTGTAAACGTATATGAGTAAAGTGCAACTTTTTTGTATCATTGATGAGAAAAAATGAAAGTGATTATACAAAAAATCTAAGTAATAGATCTTGTTCTCCATCATTTACTGAGTCTACACTGAAAGTTTCCGAACCATCGGACAAATGCCAGCTGAAATATCGAATTTGAAAGTTTCGTGCGTATAAGCTGAAACTCTTGAAAAATCAACTCATATTTTTTTTTCTTGTAAAAGTATCATTATTATACATCATTTGATAGCTGTGGATGCGCTTGACACAGTATTCTTCTTCCACTCGAAGGCCACTGAAAAAAAACGAAAGCTTTGTGAAAAACTGCGTTTTTCCTTAGTTTAAGCTGCTGAAAAAGCCATAAACTATTGTTCAATTTCTAAATAACTACTGCACCGACTGTTTGAGAAGACTTTATTCTCGACAATAGCGGGTTTTATGGCACCTGCTCTGCCGCTTCTCCTTCTAAAGCCGTGGCTCCTCTTTAGCTCAGTATTCCTGAAGGTAGAAAAACTCTTTCAAAACATTCACTTTTATTTATATTTAAGTGCAAAAAAAAGTTAAAGTTCTCTAGCCATTATAAATCATGGAAAAAATGTACAAACGTGTCAAAACTTCTCTAAGCCTCCACCACCTATTTTCTGTCGTGGTAACGATCAAACAGTATCGATCGCACCATGTTACTAGATAAAACGTATAATTCACTCGATAAACGAGAAAGAATAGATACTGATAGAAGAAAAAGCTAAAAATGTTTTTTAAACGTTTTAATCATCCAAAAACGACCGCTACTCTGAGTTATGTTCAGTAGGAACCAGAACGCGCTACAGTTGTCCCCTGCTGTTACGCAAGTCGAGCTGTGGATCTGACATTTAACCTTGCGTGCAGTATTCTTAAATATTCAAACTATGCCTCGCTCTACATTCTGAAGTGAAACGTAATTTTCTTATCCTTAGAAACGTGCAACGATTTCGAAACGTTTCCAACTAGTACAGCTTCTTATACTCTTTTTTTGTGTGAAAGTTTCGTTGAGATTGGAAGTATCCTCGAAAAGTTACAAGACTTGCAACTTTCAGAGCCTCGTTCTGCAAGATGAGTGAAAAACTTAGTTTTTAAGATTTTTCCGAACAATCAAAAAAGATCTAGCAAAAGTTTTCATACATTTCTAAAGTATTTTTTATGCTCTATGTTTTAGCCGCTTCGATTTTCTTAAACTCTTTTATATCGGTTTCCAGATCATAAATAGTCTTGCTCCACATTTTGCATGTAAAATTGTTTTGCATGCTTACAACGAAGAAAAAGTAAACAAAAGAAAAGTAAGTCACAGAGGTCGATAGAGAATTAAATTCTGAACAAAACATGTAGAGGTCATGTAGAGCTGGAAGATGTCTCATTTTAATCATAAATTTGCGCGCTATAATCCTGTCCGATTATAAAAGGCTTTTCTCATTTTTTGAAGTTTCTGAAAAACTGGTTTTCCGGAAGACCGGATCTTCGAAGGGCTAAGGGGAACTCACATATTCGGAATCAGCATGATCGATAACCTATAATCCACTAGATTTTGATTAAAAAGCGATTGAACACTTGGGAACGTTCCTTCGTTAGTTACGACTTCAAGTCAGGTAGTATTTTTGTAATTAATATATTAAAGATAATACCTGGTATTATCAGTTGAATATGCTGAGTAAATCCTACTTCGACATTCTTGATGAATAAAACAGTGCTATAGACTAATATGATATCGGTGAGCCTTCTGTCCCCATTTAATGAGAAAGAAAGCTATTGTAAAACTCAATCTTTCACGTTTATGCCAGTAAGTTCTTCGTTGAACTAACTTTATTCTGTAGATAAATACAGTGTCGACAAGGAATTGTGACTCATTCTGTTCGTTATCATCTTCCATATGGAATACCTAATAAATGCAAACAGGAATTAATACAAACTGGCAACCTGACGAATTTAACCTAGAGGAATTATCTCTTTCACGTTTGATTGTACATGGGTCTTGCATCTATTTCCACTATGTCCTATAGATTTTGTTACACGTATCGTCTATTACCCTGGTTGACGCAGACTTTAGGATTTAAGTTAATGCCCTTAGTCTGCGCACGTCAAGTCCGCTTCTTATATAATCGTTCAAATTCACAGTTAGCATGCACCCTGCAATCCTTCCCTTAAGAGATCTGCATCACAGTAAAACAGAAGTGTCTAATACGCATAATACAATTGTATCTCCACATTGTATAAGATGGTACGTCTCCTGATAGATTTTTGAATATGTTAATATACTCGGTAATCTACCTTCTGCAAAGCCGGTAATGTGTGTTTGGTCATCATGTATATCCTTTATTCATACATCTACTCGTTCGGCCTGTGAAACGATCTAACAGTTAGAGACGCCAACCTTCATTTTTGGAAGGTTCAGCATATTCTACCCACTCAAGTTAATTCCAGTGTTATTCAATTTAATATAGTTAGAATATATATCGAGCTCGGTTTTGAAACAACTTTAAGTTTTTAGTATTTCGATAGTACTACTATCGTTTTCGAAGTATAATGTCTCTGACCAATTCTATGACTATCTTGAGAATGAAATGTTACTAGAGAGTTTGAAAACTAACCATTGAAAAGAAGAGACTATGTGACACATATTACGAACAAAGATTATATCGAAAATATTATTTCAACACTAGAACGTCTGTAGTGGTCATTTTGACCGTATTTTGATTTTTATCCCTAATAAAACAAACTGTATACAATTTATTTAAAAATAAATTATGTCATAACTTTTAATTTGTCCCACAAAAATTATTTTTTGCAGAATTTTTAATTCATTTTTTAATTCAGAACCATTCTTAATTATAAAAATTTAAAAAAAAGAAATAACGGTCAAAATAACCGCTTTGGGCGTTCTAGGTCATGAAAATTTCTGGGCATTCTAGTGTTAAAGTGGGTTTCGGTGAGTCTTTCGGAAAACCAACTCATAGTCCAAATCCGAACTCTCTACAAACATTTCGTTCTCGAGATATTCATAAAATGGTCAGAGGCATTATATTTTGAAAGTCATAGTAGTAACTACCAAATAATAAAAAGGACGAGGGCGAAAATTTGATGGAATCCGCTTAACGTCTGCTTCAACTCCATCGACACATACATGGTTAGATGAAGAATGAACAGGAGAACATTTTCTGACCACCCGGCAGACCTCAGAAATGCTCTCAGAAAAAATTGGGTCCAATTAACTATAATCACTTCTGACGCGTATTATCGATCATATTTTCGAGTGTATCTCTCTCGGTCTCATACCTCAGTAGAACTATTATATGTCATTCGAAAGCTCTTTTTCTGCGCTATATTTCTGTATATCACATCACATATACAGAAATAGTCGTTCTGAGGCCAAGTCTGTTTAGAAATACTTCCATCTATGGAAAATAATCTCCTATGTGCAAAAAGTCTAAGATAATCAATCTATGACACCTTTTACCATCTAGCCACTACGATAGATATACCAGTAGATGGAGAATTTCTTGCGCTGCAAGTTCATATATATATATATGATAAGAAAATCTTTGGACATTAGTGTGGACAAAGTGTCTAAAGACGAATTGACGAATCGCAATTTTTGGGCGTAAAAATGATGCAACAATTCGCTTTTTACCATTGTTTTGCGAATTCGTAATTCAGTGCGAACTAACCAAAATGATCAAAAACGAACCAAAAAATTGCCTCTTTTCTTCCTTTTGCCGATTCGTAAATTAGGACGAATTCGTAAGAAAGAAATTTCCGGTACCTACGAATTCGTAAATCGAATTGGTGATCATCGACGAATTCGTAAAATGATCATTTTGCTTCCCAAGAATTCGTGCACGAATTCGTAAATTGGCAAAAATACGATAAGATGCGAATTTACGAATTCATAGATGCGAAAGCATAACCGACGAATTCATAAATACAATTCGTAAAATACGAATTGATGTCAGAGACAGGACACATTTCTCTGAGGTTAAAAATAGATAGATTTGTCTCTTCTCATCGACTCGCATTGTTCTCATACCAATTCGTCGTTATTCTTACGAATTCGTAAAGTACGAATTCATGTCAAGCACAAAACACATTTCTCTATGTATGAGAAGTATGCGAATCGATGAGAAGAGACGAATCTATCTATTTTTAACCTCAGAGAAATGTGTCCTGTCCCTACGTAGCCTAATAAGCGTACACAGCCATTCGCAATAAATTCGCAGAATGGGTTTGTCAATTCGTGGATCCATTTTCAACCGCTGGATCAGTTCATAATACGAATTCGCTAATTCGTATTTACGAATCAATCTAGTTCCAAAAACAGTGAACACGAATTCGTAAACTAATTTTATGAATTATTTGCGAATTGATCAGCATCGTGTTTGATCTATTCTCTGTTTACGAATTCGCAAGAAGAATTCGTAAAAGTTTTTAAGAGTATCCGTACGAATTCGATACAGTTCGCATCAATTCGGTACGAGTTCGCAAAATAAGCGTAAAACGCGAATTGTTGCATCATTTTTACGCTTAAAAATTGCGATTCATCACTTCGACTTTAGACACTTTGTCCACACATCTCTGTTTGGAAAGCCGGAAAAGTGGGTGCCTTCTTCCACGGTGAGGATCCTATGATCAACGTTTCTCAACTAGCCACTACGACAGATATACTATTCGATAGGCAATTTCTTGCGCTACGATTTCATGTATACATAATAGTGACAAAAGTGTCCTATAGGACCCCTTCACATTAAAAGTACTGTCTGAAAAGCCGTTAAAAGTGGGTGGCTCATCCAGCTTGGTAGACCGAAAAGTTCTGCGCAAAATAAGGCTTCTCCCGCCATTCTATAGTGCTTTTTCACGCAACTGCAGTCGATTAAACACTAGCCACAAGAGACGTGAAAGATACCAAAATATTCCGGTGAAAAAGCTCGATAGAATGCCGGGAGAAGTCTTATTTTGCTCAGAACTTTTCGCTCTATCAGGCTATATGATTTGCAAAATTTTCTCACTAAAAACTATAGACTTGAGTTTTTAGCGGTCAGGTTTTCCAGAAGCTCTATTATCAACTTTTCCCATGAAAGGCGTATATACACCTAATCCAATAGAAAAATCTTCGAGCTATTCCAAACATTATTCAGATTGGTTCCAGCTTTTTCTAAACGGTCAAAAACAAGAGAGTTTTTGTGATTATGGCACACTGTACTGCTTAGATAACACGCAAAAGCTTCTTTTCCATATCTTTAATGACCCGACCTGTCTGCATATTGTGACCAACTCACTTTGTACAGAATTTCAAGGGCTATCCAGTAGTATGTTTTCTAACAATACATAATTTTCCTTCTGCCAGAAAAAGCACTAACGGAGTGTTACAAGCACTAAGATACGTCAAAATCATCATATCGGCAAGTACTTCAACTGTGGACCAATGAGGGCATATTTCTGAAGGACTTATTTATAGCTCATTTTGAAGCTCGTGAAATTCTCTATTGAATGCTATATCTATCGTAGTGGCTAGTTAAGAAACATTGATCATAGGATCCTCACCGAGGAATAAGCTGCCCTCTTTTCCGGCTTTCCAAACAGCGTTTCTAATATCAAGGTGCCCTAGGACACTTTTCTCAGCCTTTTATATCTATAAATTCTCTGTCGAATACTATATCTATCGTAGTGACTAGTTGAGAAACGGTGATTATAGGATCCTCACCGCGGAATTAGTCATCCGCTTTTCACGGCTTTGCAGAAAATATTTCTAAGATCAACGGGTCCTAGGACACGTTTTTCACTATCATATATATATATATATATGAACTTGTAGCGCAAGAAATTCTCCATCGATTGGTATATCTATCGTAGTGGCTAGATGATAAAAGGTGTCATAGATTGATTATCTTACGAGGGAAGGTCCCCAAGCGTGAATCACCACTTCGAGCGGAAGATATCCCAGTTTGTAGAGCTCGACGAGCTGATTCTAGTGGCATAAAGCATTTTTCCCAATGTTTCTTGAAGACCCAGTTTTCTAGAAAACCAGTTTTTCAGAAACTTTAAAAAATAACCAAAACATTTTTAAATAAGATA
>CAJNOQ010004312.1:0-17805 GCA_905250885.1 Didymodactylos carnosus | reverse complement strand
TCCCCTTAATCGTTTTTACGACGAAATTTCGTGTTTTATATCCCGATCGGGATACTACTTTTTTTCTATATCCTGATCGGGATATAGCTATATCCCAATCGGGATATATATCCCGATCAGGATATAGGAGGTGTCCCCTTACTGATTGAAGAACCTATGAACATATGTTCATTCAACTTGATTATATAGACAAAAATAAAAGCATTATTAAAGCTGAAACGCATAGAATTTTGTTATCAAATTATTTGTCTCCTCTTTTGTTCTTTTAACATCGTATCAGGTGTATGTAGGCCTGTAACAGTTCGCGGTTTCCGTTCTTTCAACAGGAGCTATATTTCAATTCAGTTTATTGCACGAAAGCTGAAAAACAGTTTCCGTTCTTGAACAAGGAACGGTTCAACAGTTCATGTACACATGAACGAGGAACGGCTCATCGGTTCTAGTTCCTTCGAATGGGTGCTACAGTTAGCGAGATACTGTTTATGTTTTAGCTCTTAGTGATCTGTTAGTTTGCTCGCTCTTTCAAAATGTTTACTATATGAATGCATAACAAGGTAGCAGATCACTAAGAACGAAAGCATGAACAGTTTCTCCCTAACTGTAGTACTCGTTCGAAGGAACTAGAACTGATGAGCCGTTCCTCGTTCATATGTAACTTATAAAAATGTCCGCTGGTTCTTAAGTCAAATCCAGAATTTGAAGAGCCCACTTCTTGTGTCTCCCTTTTACTCCGATTGGGGTAAAAAAAGACATTCCATTCAGATATACAGAGATCTGATGTACAATTCGTTGTTATTTAAAAGTCTAAGAGATAATTAGTTCAGTAATACCCCATATAGAACCCCAGATCTTTCCCTGTCCACCGTATGATTTTGAGCCCATTATTGTTTAAACTCATTGAATTGATTAGCACTCAATACTCAACACTTGCTTTTTCCCATTTCATGCATTGTGATGAAAAAAGAGAGACTCTGCTAAAATACACACGGTTCTCAGCGACTAATCTCTGTCGTGTCTCTGACGCCAATTTTGGTATTATGACAAAGTTGTATATAATACTATACTTTTTCTTCGAAATCTGTTTCTTTTTACTCTTTAATTATTTCTAAAGTTATCCAGATTAATACGGTAACTTCCAAGATACCCTTTTTTCGAAAAATTAGTCAAAAATTCATCAAAGAACTGTTCTTCTTAATTATATTAAAAGTGAAACACCACTAACAAATATTTCGATCCATTTCTGACTTCTGATTCCAAATACGCTTTCATTGTTCATTGGAGATCGACAAGACATTAAAAAAATGCAGAACACTTAAAAAATCATATTTTTCAATTACCAGTTTTATTTAATATTTAACTTTTATAACTTACAGGCTACTCTCCGTTTCTCAATTCTATAATAATATCTTAAGAGCCATTGCAGATAAGCCACGACCAACCGTGCTCAATCGACTTTCTCCAAACTTGATTCCAAGTACATAGGTCAAAAGTACAATTAATAGTAAGTTTTTTGCCGCTCTACAACCCAAGTAGTAGTAGTAGAGTCTATCCATCGATGCCGAAATTTCACTAAAAATTCAATATCTCGCGTTCCTCTTGGAAGTCCAAAGTTGCTCTTGTGCCGTTTTATCACTCCACTCTTCTAGTATCTACCCGAAAAGCCTGAGTCTTACTGAGCTGGTTACGTACGTGATAATGAACGGTGTAAGTAGTAGCAGTAGCGCCATCTATAACTTGATAATAAAACGACCTTTAGAGTCCGGACTTGCGCTGTTTTCTAGCCTGATCCAAGTTGTATTTGTGCTGAAATTTTTGTATCTCTAAGTCAAGCCCTTAGAAAATAACACACTCAAGATTAAACGCTAATTGATCCTAATCCACCACCAAAAAAATGACAACCTTTCTTAAAACTTGAATATCTCAATAACTACTTGGGTTATAGAGCGACAAAAAACTTACTATTAATTGTACTTTTGACCTATGTACTTGGAATCAAGTTCGGAGAAAGTCGATTGAGTACGGTTGGTCGTGGCTTATCTACAATGGCTCTTAATGTATCTAATTCATCGCAAACAAAGAAGTGAATTTCTGACCGTGAGAATACGTCTATATAATGAACTCAAAACTTTACTTTAAATATCGAGAACATTTCTGATACAATTTCGACTTGAAACTCGAATTTTAATGATTCTATCCCGTCACAAGAGAATTATCATTAACGATTGCGTGTCTCGGCTACAAGCAGCATATGCGGATCCTTGATAGAAATTGCATACTGTGCTTGGAGTATCTTGTTACTCTGCATATTATCTTCGGAGTTAATCCGTAGACGACTATATAATACATACGGATTTGCTTGTATTTTTTGCTTATACGTCTTTTTACGTGTGCACCGCACCTATTTTTTACATTGTAGCTGTAAAATGAAGCGAATACAAGGAGAAAAACACCTTTTTGTTTTGTTTAAAAAATATTTTCACGTATGAGCAGCTTAAACACGCAAAAACTTGCTCCTATTTATCGACTACAGACAATGACGAGAGATTTAGAAAAATAAAGATCCGAAATTAAGATCAGTACATGAGAAGAATAATAACTTGTTCGTACTGCAAGTGAACGGTTATCAACCATACCATTACAATCATCTTTCTTTCTTGTGTGAACTAAAAGCAAACCCACTGAAAAACAGTCATTCTATAATGAAAAAAATTAAAAAAATACAGATATGTTTGTCGTGTTCATATACTAGCATTTGTTGATACAAAAATAAATGTTTAACGTGATAAACAAAGAAAATAGAAAAAAATCCCCTGTAACAAAGTAGTGCTGGCATTAATTGAACTACACTATTCTTACATCTTGAAATAACTTTTGGTCATCATATTAGCGAGATGTACACTTTCTAATGAAACATCGAAGTTTCATAGAAAACCGCCTTCTTTGACCAGCGGAGAGCACTTTTTCGTAGTACATCTTTTGAATAGAAGTTTCCAGCAACAAACGCTATAGACAGCAAAAATGGGCGATGGAAGAGGATCCTTGCAAGGGCCCGCGAGGAAGATTTTTTGCGAGCCTGACGAGGTATGGGGTCACGACGGGGCAAGAATTATACGACGCGAACCCCGCGAAAGACATTTTTTCTTGTGAACGATAGATGTTATATTTATTTTGATCTATTTTTATAGTAAAGGTGATAGTTCTTCTTGTGAACCAAGATAAAACAATGACTAACTAATGTTAGCAGAGATTTTTGTCGGGTTCAGGAGGATCGATGAGGAAGTGTCAGAGGAAAATTTTATCAAGAGTTGACGATGAACGCGGCGACAACAGAGCAGACAGCTTACGGGGCGATCTCCGCGAAGTACATTTATCGAAATCTGGCGAGGTACAGGACGATAACCAGGCAGGAAGTTTACGAGGCGATCTCCGCGACGGAGCTAAAGATAGTCCATCGGCCACCTCTGATAGACAGAGTATTAATTCAAATTTTAAGCTGCAGAAGAAACACACTTACAACGCTAAATTAATAATTCTTATTTTCGGTTATACACCATCTATTAATACCACATATATTCAATAAGACTTCTAGGAAAACATAATTCAACATTAATCAACCAATACACTTGAAATATTTGTATTGTGCACTTTTTAAAAATACAAAACGAACGTGATGACAAGCGAAGCGAATCGCGAAATCGCGAAAATCCACTTATTTTTTCTCTTTTTTTCTTACCTTAATACATAAAAAATAGATATGATACTTAAGAGGTACATTACAGTTCACACGACTAATTAATTCAAGACTTAATCAACATGTTGATGGTCACTAGGTGCATGAATTTGTACAGGAGAAACGCTTTAGATTATCCGCGTGTTCTGTCATATTTGTAAATTGGCGACAACGATGAAACAAAAAAATACTTGACTTTTATGTTCTAGATAGAAAACAGGGGCGTAAACAGGTCAATCGAATTATCGAACATTCTTTCCACGTACGAACACATTCAAATAGGAATATTCTACAAGTGTCAACAAAAGTATACTGATGTATGCTCAGCCCCGCCCATTAGCAGAGATTATTAATTCTAACTTTGTTTGTGTACTTAATATACTGAAATGACAAACAATATTTACCCGAAAATGTTTTTCCTTAAATGGAGATAAGCGTGAATGAACAGTACATGGTAAATCGATCAAAGTATATAAACACTCTTTGGACATAATCTGCCTGATGAAAAATATAGAAAAAAACAACACATTAATTTCGACATCGAACGGTTGAAATATTTTTAATTTAATTACTTATTTTGGTTTATTAAAAGGTTTTGAATATGATAGTTGTAAACAACAAATAATCGGTAGTTAAATCTATTTATATTATCGCATAACGTTTGACAATGATCACTTCCGATCAAACAGTTTCATATCAAAGACATTCATTTTCGTTTTTTCATGAAAAATGATAATGTATACAGCTATAACCTTTGCTTATCTATGACTAAAACTATCTATTAACAGTTTTGTCGACAAATAACTACAGTTTGAAATAAGTACTACCTTTAAATAGAAAACATTATTTTCGAACTCATAATTTATCCAATGTAATATATCATGCAGAAAGAAATTCATGATACAAAGATAGTTGTGATCAGTGTCAGCAAAGTGTATGCACACAAAAAGTGAGAATATTCGAAAAATGTAATATATTAAAACTTAAGACCTCTACTTCCAGATGATGTATAAGAAAAAAGCTTAATAAGTGAAAAAATAATCTTGTAATAAAGATAAAATTTGGCTTATGCATGATGACGGTAACGTTTCAAATGGAACCGACAAATATAGCTACGGAAAGTTGAATAATCAGTATAGGAAAAAGCAGAAATCTGTATTTTCGATCTATTCCACCTTAGAAAATACGTGACCAAAGAATTTTCATATATATTCACCTTCTACAGGAGGATGTAAAAAGGATTTTTGTACAACTAAGGCATTTTCAAGAACCTCTTTTACAAGTCAAACTCACTTTAGTCAGTATATTGTTTACAGCTTTATCAAGAAACAAAGCTGACTGTTTAAGTCTATGAAAAAGGATAAGTGCTAAAAAGCGAAAGTGTGAAGCTGGTCATGATCGATTTTGAGATTTGAGTATAGAGTGATAATGATGTTTTAGTCATCAAATTTTGGTAGTTAGCGCAGATAGTGTGACTAGAGCTTTTAAAACTCTCTTACCGACACTGCAAAACGCAGATTGATTTTGGTACCCAGAATTGCTTTCCGACAATTACTCTCCAAACAAGACTACCTGAAATTTAATGATAATTTTATATTTTCTTTTTTTTGCTATAAGTTTAACAAAAATTACTGTAATAACAACGGATAAAGATAACAACAATGTGAGATGTTTTCATAGAAATAGAAAACAATACAAAAATTTACAAAGTTGTAACACTTTTAATATATTTGACTAAACCTAAACATTGGCTCAGTTGTTTATACATTCTGGTCCATGTTTGTTTTTGTTTGTCAGATAGCATTTTAACTTTTTCAATTAATTGTTCATCTTTACACGCATAATCACCATGTATTTGTAAAAATAGAGCTAAATAAGAGCTAGCTAAATCATAGTCTAGATGAGACTCAAATGTCAAATTAAGAATATTAATAAATTTTAACATTCTCTCGCGAGAACCACCTTGTTCAGGTGATAATGAACGAATTTCGTAATCAATTTTAGACAAACCCATGTCTTTTAATAATTGCATTATCTTTTTGCTATTACTATTGTCATCATCATCATCATCTAAAATACGTGTAAAGGGTGATTCATATAAAAACAATTTTGTTTTTCGAATACGTGATGATAAATCATTGTCTCCATTTTCTGTTAATTTTTTATCATCATTAACGAATTCAAATCCTCTTAGATTTGATACGGTTGGTAAGAAGAAGGGCGCTTGTTTTGTCGTTTTTGGTGGTTGCTTTGATTTATTACGTTGACGAATTGTATCTAATACTAACAAATTTTTCCATTTTGATTCAGGTAATTGAGATAATGTTATTAGATTATCTGATAGTTGTAGCGGTGATTGAAACTCGCCGACAAGTAATTCGCTCTGGTCATCAATATCAATATTACCATTTTGTTCTTTATTTTCTTTTAACCATGTTGTTGGCAAAGATACACGATCAACTTTTTTATTAATATCAATTGGACGTATGGTGACAGAAGAACTATACATTGTTTTATTTGACCATAGATAGACCCCAATTGAATTTACGTGACTCGTCGCTAATGTATCACCATTTTGACTAATAGCCATTGATACAACCGCTTCATCAAACTTAATGACATCAATTAATTCTCCCGATGGTATATCCCATACTTTTATAGTACAATCCATAGCCGTTGTCAGTAACCAACGTGCATCAGGCATAAACAATAGATCGGTTATTGAACACGTATGTCCCGCAAATGTTCGAATACATTTTGTTAATGTTGTATCAATATCAAATATTTTTAATGAAAAATCATCATATGATATTGCAATGAGTCCACTCTCTCGATGGAAAGTCATTTTTGATACACCATGTCCAACTTCTGTTGATGATAACAATACTTTTGTTTTAATACGCCACGATTTCAAATTTCCATCACTATCTACTGAAATTAGACGAATATTCAAATTATCAAATGTTAAGCCACGAACGGGAGTTGCATGTGCTGTCACTGCGATAGATTTAAACTTTTTGTGACCTTTTGACGAAGGATTAGACGATTTATCTTCTAAAATGAAAGAAAAATAGTATAGATGAAGCAGCATGTAGCGCCTTGTACAAAAAAGTCTTACTGCCACTATCTAAATAAAGACTTTTGACAAAGCTTAAAAGTTTAAATAACTGTTTCATATACGTAATATACATCACTTACCAAATGATCCTCTATATTGTCCGGATTGCATATTATACATATCAATGTGTCCGGATGAATAACCAATTGTAGAAAAATTCCCACAAGGACTTATATCACAACATGTCGCCACAATACCGAAATTTTGATAATTTTTTGATAAAAATCGTTCATGTTCAAAGGTATGAGCACTTTTCGTTGATTTAATATAATTCCATACAGTTGCACGTCGTAAATTTTCATGAATTGCCACAATACCGTCCCAGTCATTTTCTTTAATTATTTCACAACGGAAATCGCTAATTGGTAATGGTGTTTCATCATCACCTTTTGCCATTTTTCCAAAACTCTTAGATAAATTATCTAATGTTTTATGAAATGTTCGTAAAATACCATCATTTCCAGCACTCAACAATATTTCAGGATCATGAAAACGTATACATTTTGGCGACTGGCTATGCCCGGAGCGTTCACGAAACAGCCGACAACTATTTCCATCTGGCATATCAAATATCCATTCACGTAACGAATTATCACCTGAATTTGTAATCAATAATGGTTCACCAGGCACATAGTGTAAACCAGCAATCGGTGAATTTTTATGTGCATTTCTAATTTGTGATACAAGATGACATGTTTCCAAATTCCATATCGCTACGTGTCCAATGACGCTTCCCGTTGCCATATGTGGAATATTATCCAGACGAAATGCAATCGATGTCACTGGGCCATGAAAATCTTGTGTAAATGTTACTAATGTTTCATCATAACGTATATTATGTAAAATAACTCGTCCATTTTCATAACCAATAGCACAAACATCCACAACAGTCGATTGTACTAAAGCTGTTATAGCTACACACGCTTGTTGTTCACTATTACTATTGAAAAATTCATGTAAAAGTTTGTTCGTTTTAATGTTCCATAGTTGTAGAGTACCACGACGTGAACCAATTAATAGTTTGTTAACATATGTAGCTGGATGTAATAATGTTGTGATTAAAAATTGTTTTGAATCAAATTGTAATAATAAATAGACTGTTATCGTTTCAATATCCCATACACGTAACGTGTTTGACTCATCGACTGTTATTAAATGATCATCACCAAATGGAAGTAAATGCGTTACGGAACCAGTATGCTCTGAATATTGCCGATACGGATGGTAAACACGATGATAAGAATAAACAGTTGAACCAGCGGCAACAAATATTAAACGACTATCTGATGCTAAACATTGAATATCAGTCGGTAGCGGATCACTTACAATCAATAATTTAAATGTATTAAGACGATAGGCATGAAATATTTTGCCAATAGCTGTTATTAGCAGATGATTTGAATGTTTACGATGAATACGTAAGATACACGGGACATGATCGGTAACAAGACCAAGAGCACGATAACTTGTGAATAAATGATTTGAATTAGAAGTCATGTCGAATTGTCTAATAAAGGAGAAAAAACATTATCTAAAAATGGAAAGTTAGAAATAGTATTATTTCTTTAAAAAAATAGAAAAGAAAAAATGTTGCGTGTTCTCGAAATTGGAATTCAATTAATCAAAACTATTTAAGGAATTTTAGTACAGATTTTCTAGAATATTATATTGCCTCAGGAGACCAATTGTCTAATTTTATCAAAAATTGATCTTCTTCTTTAGAAACGTATGTGTTCTGTCTTATAAATTTCACGAAAGCGTCGATGATTGCTTATTCTGGTAGAATATTTGCAGAAGAACTACAACCTCAAATCTATCTGTGATTAAACTGATAGTTTTAACAATAAAATTCGATTAATATACAATAACTTTCGGAAATCTCCTGTTAAAATAAGGCAATTTCAAATGAAAGAGACGATCATTTCATGGACCGATAGTCTTAATTTACAAAAAGCCTCATAACGTTTTTTTTGTTTAAACTACTCAGACCAAAGAAGTACAGTATAAATAGTCAAACTTCACGTATTATATGCATATTCCTTAGATCTGTATAATCGAATGATGTTGTATTCAACGATATTTTTAGGTTAGAACCTTATGTTTTGGTTTGTTGAAAAACTTTGACTAATCAGGAAACAGTGTACGACCTCTGTTAATTTGTGTGAAAATGATTGATGCCGCTGCATGACGAGTGAACGAAATACTTTTATCAGGAATAATCATCCTTATAATCGCTAGTACGAAAAGCAGTTTGTTACAAATAACGTTCATTTGTGACTTATCTGTCCCTTGCCGTTACTCTGTTTAAATGAATGGGAAAAGAAGCAAGAATACTTCACCTTACGATTACCTGTACCGGTGTAGAATGTTGATAAATGGCAGTTTTAATAGTCCAATATCTGTCCTACAGTTGACAACCTTCTGACACAGTCATCCATCTCATCCTTGTCATCAATTATAGTTCTGGATAGAAAGTTTGCCTGATGGAGAGTTCTTTCACTCAATTTTTTTTTGTTGCCCTGCCCTGTAACAGGAAAAGTAAACATTTCTTGATTTACCCTGCGAGAGATTGATTTTTGAGATTTTCAGGCTTCTTTTTAAGTAAAATTTTGAGATCTCTCGTATATGTGAAAATAAAAATGACAGCCAACTTTTCTAAAATTGATAATTAATAAAAAAAGATTCTGTTACGCACGAGAAACACATCCAGTATTTGTGATGAGTTTCTTGAAGATAAAGTCTTCTAGGTTAAGGAGAAAAACTTTCTTTTGCACTGCAGGGCGGCGTAGGTCAAAAGACTTTTTACGAGTAATTTTATGACAGGGCAGGGCAGGACAGGACTAAAAAATGTACCCTGCGACGGTCGCTGATACACACTCACTGATCGCGAACAAGCCATGAAGAATAACTGGAAAAACTGCATTGTATATTACGACGTAGTGATGATACTATTGGTCAGATGATCCAAGAAACGAACGTAGGAGTAATTACATAAATTGACGGTGTCGAGATTCAAACACAATACCTTTGAAGAATGTCAGAGACAATTTAACCACTAGATCAATTATTGAATAAACTGAATGCAGATAATCGTTGCACTCTTTTTAAAAGTTAGCTAATAGTAAAATTGGTATTTGAATAATAAACAATAAAAAACTTTCTATACAAAGTACTACAGCTCAGAAAACAGAACTCAGCTCACAAATCAGTTACCTCTCATCCATACCCGTTATAAAATGTTGTCAGCATGGTTATATTATATATAGTTTGGAAAAAAATCGATGACATAGTTCTCCTATCGAACTATTCGCCGTTCTACCTTACACGTTCCATGATTCTAGGAATGAAATATTTCCATGTAAAATCTTCTTCCTATATGAGAACATGGAGTGTTTGCTTCTTGATGTTAACAGTTTAGGGTACGTCAACCGTCGAGTCTTAAATCAGTTGAAAACTACAGGTCTTTATATGCTGAACACGATTTTAATTCCCATAGAAAAATGGTTTCAAAAAACTTTTTGAGACTTTTTCTACTTATAGAAAGTTGCTTGTAGGCTTCCACTTTCAAATGGTGAAAATCGCAGATCTCTTGAATTTTCAGAATAAAAGTTATTCAAAAACCAATCGTCCTTCTTTTATTTTGAAATGGATAGTAGTCGCATTCTTGTGTAAAAGGTGTATATCTATGCAAAACGTATGGATATGGTTTAATTATCCTAAATTAAGATCAGTGTCAAGTTATTTCGTATTTGTTTGATAGAATATTGTTTCTCTGTGGAATTAATACTTGAAAAGAAATTTTTTTTTTATTGTCTTGGTTTATTAATCAATATGGTCATTTGGATCTGATAGGATTTATATTTAATTTCTTAAGTTTGGAAACAAAAGAGAAAAGAAATACGCTACAATATTTTATATGCGATAATGTTGGTCAGAAAATAATCATATTTTCCTTTTGATATGTCAAGGTTAGTTATCATTATTCTTCCTTTCATACTTATGTTAGAAAATGAGATAATTTCCTCACACACGTATCAATTATCTATTAACTACAACCGCTATTGTTTTATTTATTATTATTTTTTTTTTGGTTGTTCCTTTTTGAAGACAACGTTTTTCTGTAAATGACCATCATCAAGTATACGAGACGGTTATAGACCAACAAAAGCACCCCTAACAATTTTTTTCTGTCCATCATACTAATAGAGAAGAAACAGACATTCATTCTCTTTTTTCTCTATCGTATATTAAACTTTCGGTTATCTATTACAAAAACGTGCTGTGCATATATTTTACAATAATTTTACTCTATAGATATAATTATATTTATACTACGTTTATTTTCTATACATAAGAATAAAAAGAAAAAAAAACCTATAAATTAAGATTAATTAATCTATGTATTAGGCAGCATTTTGAAATATAACAAATTTATGACAGTTTTCTGCTTTGCTATTTATATTGGTGAATTTTAAAAATTCTATTTCATAAGAAATAATTTATTTCTTTACAAAATAATGAATTAATTCTAGTGTTACTTTTAGCTAATAAATATGCATATTAGGATGACCTAGAAATAGTATTTTTGTTAAAATCTTAATTCAGACAAGTTCAATTTTAAAATAATAAGTTTAAAATCTGTTTCATTACAAATCTATTGTTTAAATCGTTATGAACATTGACATTCATTTCATTGACATTGTGAATGATTCATGTTAGTTCATACCCTCACTACCGTATGTTTCATATGTACGAATACTACTCAGTCATGTGTTTGTCGTATTCGACAATCTTAAACAAACAAAAAATTGAAAAACAAAAAATGCTATGCAAAAGGGAATTAATAATAACAACAAAAAATAGACCGAAAAGAAAAAAAAGCTAAGCGTTCAAAAAATAATAACAAGAACAACGGAAAAACGGAGAAATATAAATTATAAATTGTCTTCGCAATAAAACCCATACACACCTAAAAAATGTCAATAAAACAGAAACGTTTTTAACGGAAAAAAAACAGCTAGTATAAAAAAAAAAGTATTAAAGTGCAGAAAAACAAAAGAAGGAAACATAAATAGTCTCTCGAATATAAATTACTCTCATCAATTTGAGGTAGTTCTCCAATAATAATAATAACGGAATTGAAAACACTTCGCTTAGTAAACTTTTGAAATGAAAATTAGCCAACTGTCATTTTATTAAATCACCGTCCTATCCTCTCAAAACCGGTTTTCTCTGACACACAAATAGAATTTAGCTCCTGCAATAAACAAAAAGTATAGAATTCAATTTGTTTTCTGCACAAGATACAAACATCGCTAACTAAAGAAATTTCATGTTACGATTGCCTCGTTTAAGAAAGAGGACAACCACTATTAGGATAAATAAGACCTCAGTATGTCAGTTTAAACTGAGATTCTCATTCGCCTTAAAAGTAGTCCTCAATTATGGCAAGTAGAACGAGGAGCTGAAAAGAACCTGAGTTTTTTTTAGAACGATAAAAAAAGAGAGAAGAAGAAGGTCAAAAATAGTTCATTCACCTGAGAGAAAGAGAAATGTAATAAGTTTGAAATTCTTAGAAAAAAGAAGTTCTTTCGTGAAATACAATAAATTAAAGACACTACTATTTTTGTTTCTTCTATTTCTGATTTAGACTTTATTCATTCTTTTACACACATTACTGTGTGAGCTCATCTAATAAGAAAAAAGAATTAGAGCGAGTTCTTAATTGAAAACATAAAATGTCTACATATATGTTATCTGCCTGAAATATTTGTATAGACTCTGTGTGTGCATGTAAAAAAATTGTTTTTTTTTCCTTTTTTTTTTTTTTTTTTATTGCACATAAATCTTGTATAGTGTACGAGCCTTTTTTACGCATGATACATAAAACGCATATTAAGCTCTTATCTCTCATTTATGATTTGTAAAATAAATGCATATGTGTGCAGGCATATATTATAGAGGCACAGACTAGTGCCAACAAAAATTTTTGCAATTCTTTTTACAGATAAAGTGCAGTAATATTGCGTAACAGTTCTTTAGAAAACGTGATAAACACGTACCCTAATATGTTTAATTTTAAAATTTTCAACTGTTATACATATTGTGTTCGATAAACACGTTGTGTGTCAAACATGTCAACAGTCCGACGACAATTGGAATATTTAAAAACATTTTCATTTTGTTGATTGAACCATGGTTCAAATATCTTTTTATTATCACGATTTTGATAAAGTTCAACTGGTTTAGATGATGAAATCGATGTAATAATACGTTGATTGTTTTCAGTCGAGAATGACAGTGATGATGGTTGAGCATTTCTTATGGTATTTGGAGAAATAGATAGTTGACGATAGCGAGGTAGAGAATTATCATAAATTTGAATATTTGAATACGTTTTTGATGAAGCATAATCACTGTTAATTCTTGTCCTACAAAATTCAAAATATCAAAAATTATCACACACTAACTTCCTCTTTTTTATACCTTGTGTAAGGTCGTGGTTGTGACGTTGTTTTTTCTGAATGTCGACGAACTGTTGTTGTTTTTTGTTCAACTTGATCATCATTCGTCCGTGCTTCACTAATATCGTGAATGAAATGACAACGGGGTCCATCTAAACATATTTAATTGTTGAAATGATAATAGTTGATGATGTATAACGATAAATGATTATACTCACATGGACAATATCCGGTGGTATGAAATGTTCGACAATATTCTGTTTTGTATTTTGGATGACGTGTTAATTGTCGAATTTCTTGAAATCCATGAGCAAATTGACATTTTTCACCATATTTACATTTTCCCGTTTCAGTAAAAGGACGACAAAGTTCTGTTTTATATCGGGCAATACTTGTTGTACTATTGGAACTATTTGTTGTGGTGGAATCCAATGATTGAATATAACAACCTCTTGGTGAAGATAATGATGATGAAGAGGAGGTAGATGACGAAAAGGAATCAGTTTCAGGCATTAATTCGGAAAAAATATCACATCTATAATTGAAAAAACTTGATTTTTATTATCATATTTTCGTACTGCATAAATGAGACTACGTATAATATGAGACATGGAATACGGTAACGTATATATTTTATAGAACTTCGTATTTATTAATACAGTATAAACTAATAATGTTTTCTTTTTTTTGCTAAATTTCACTGCATATTTTATAAAATCGACAACAAAAAAAAAATCACAAAATTCTTACCAGTTACTCACACTTTAATTAATTGAGCTTAAAGGTAATACTTTTCTTGTTTGTTTTAATTTTGAACTAAATAAATTTTCCTTTTTTTTTGCTGTTAGTAAGTGTAACAGATCAGTGTCTACGTGTGTGTGTGTATAAGACGAGAATAATAATAAAAAAGAAAAAAAAAAAAAAAAAAGAGAAAAAAAACCGGATTTTCGAAAAATGCAAACTGTGCAAACTGTATTAAAGTAGTGTTGTTTCCTTCCTGCTTACAGTTACAGTTCTGTGTATGAATATCGACGTAAAGAACATAGTCGGTATTTTTTTTTTTACCTCATGGTGCTGGTCATTTTTTTATTCTCTTCTTCTACATATTAACCTCTTTTACTTTGTTGCTTTTACAGAGGAAAAGAGAGTGAGTGAGAGAACCAAAAATAACTTTACAACTTTTTTTTTTCAGAAATAGAAAGAGTATGACCGGCTGAATAATAGTACGTGTTTGTGTGTGTGTGTGTGTGTGTGTGTGTGTGTGTGTGTGTGTGTGTGTGTGCGTATGTGTATAGTAGAGAAAAAAAGAATAAGATTTTTTTTTCCATTCGTTTTATTTGCATACATATTGTACAATTAGTATTAGCTAAAGACTCTTATGAGGTCGAAAAAACGCGTATAGCTCATCATTAAGCCGCAGCTTGTGACTTCGAAATAAAATAAAAGTTCAATAAAATTATTTTTTTTTCTTATTTTTTTTAGTAAAAAGTTCACATAGACAGGAAAAAAAATCGAATGCGCACAAACTTATTTCACCGTTTAATATAAGAAAAAAAAAGAAAGAAGAACAATGACAATGAAATTTGTACTATAAAAAGGAAATACGTGTGAGACAGAAAAGAAAAAAAAATTTTTTTAAGATAGAACACGATAATTAGTAGAGCTTATCTTAAACTTTAAATTAATACACATTATTGTAGCATCAATGAATTCTTTCTAAACTATATAGATTAATGATCGTTTTACATCTTTCCCACATGTAGATGATTTCATAAGTACAACACATTTTCTAATGTTCATAGTCTTACTAATTATTCTTATGAGAGAAATAGACTTAAAAAATTTTTGTTAGTGGCACTATACGCTACAAATGAGTCATCTAAATTGAACATCGGTACCAGTAAACGATTTTGAATATAAAAATATTGAATTAAAAAATCAAAATAAGGTAAAAAAACTTTTGTCATATCAAATAAAATTAACATCTCTATTGTAATAGATGTTGATGGTGATTATTGAATTAGTCACTAAGTTTTTATGTCCACAATCACAAATTTTTTTCTTTCTTTCGGGTTTTTTCTTTTTTTTTTTCTGATATGAATTTCAGATTTCACCATCTGATGCCTCTATTACGCAAATGTAAATTGAAGTATGATGGCAACAATACACGTTAATATAAATTTTGATTATTAGAAATCTCAAAAATGTTACTAAAGTGTATACTATCATCACCGATTTTATTTGATTATTCACTCTCTCATGCACTGTCGGAAAAAGAAAAATATTTATTTAGAAAATAAAGACACCTACGTGTATATGTATGTTTTCTCACCATTATTGTAACAATTTTTTTTTTTTTTC
Organism: Didymodactylos carnosus; assembly: GCA_905250885.1. NCBI lineage: Eukaryota > Metazoa > Rotifera > Eurotatoria > Philodinida > Philodinidae > Didymodactylos > Didymodactylos carnosus. The sequence goes on along the minus strand of CAJNOQ010004312.1, from coordinate 2,132 downwards.
TCTTTAAGAGTTGTTCATATACACATTTTTGACCTTCAAAAATGTACATATCGATGAATGTTTGTTAGAAAAGTAAATGTGAAATACAAGCATCATATTGAGCTTAATAATAGAGAAAAAAAAAAAAAGTTAAAATTTACATAAAATCAAACGATATAATTGTATGTATATAAATATATCTATTTTGGAAAATAAATTTTTTGACTATTCACACGTTCAATATTGTAATGTATATATGTACGAGAAAAAGCCAGTACTCTCTTTTCTAACATGTTCAATTGGAATATATTAAAGAAAATTGAAGAGCAACAATCAAGAGATGTATTCAATTGCTTGTTTTGTCTCAATTTAAAAAATTTCTTCTTTACCATTGTGTTGTTTTTTCATCTAGTGCGCTACCTGTGGGCATTCAATTAACGACCAAACAATAGATGCACACTTGACATGTTCATTACTTTTAGATTGAGACATCAACTCTAACCTTTGAAATTAAATGAATGAAAAGCAAGAGGTAGACGAGGAACATATGAAGTAAATTGAAAGTATGGTGTATACTGAAATAACTAACTCAAATGATACTCGTACAACAGAGAAAAATAAAAATAGCTCAATGGTATTAGTCGATCTTAAAACAGAAAAAAAAAACTAATAATAGTTTTTTTTTTTTTTTTTTTATCAAATATGGTGCCTCAATATCTAAGTGATCGTTGATAGTACAATTTATTATCATCAATCGAACATCAGCAACATTTGATTCGTAGACTAAAATGTCTATTGAAAACTTAAAAAAAAAACGTCGCGTGACATTGATAGATGATAAATTATAATGTGTCTTAAAATACAACAATGTCTAAGATACCAACTAGATCAACAAAGCCAAATAACTTAAACAATAACAATTTGTTTATTCAAGATGAACAAACCATTTTGTGGTATCCTAGTGTATACATATCGTATCCAGTGTATACTTTATCAGATATAAAAAAAATTTCTTTCCCAGTCAGTCAGTATTCGTGACATTCAAATTTTACTCAGCTTGTATCATGAACTGGAATCAAAACTTATTTCACGAATCACAAATATATCCTATAGATGAAAAGTTAATGTATGCAACATTGACACAAAAATTATAGTCATGGACGACAAAACATCCATTCAATCTTTAATATAAAAATTCTAATAAAAAAAAAAAAAGTGATATTTTTATGGGAGCAGTTTTATCTAACCGTATTTCGAATAATCTGATTAATTTTTACCGATAATGTGATAAGAACAATTATTGTATTGACATAGAATGTAAGATCAAATAAATAACAAATAATAATGTCAAAAAATTTTTATGCTTATCAGTAAATGGTTGACTCTTATCATATTATGTATAGGTTTGCTGGTAAATGTTGAACCGATATTGACGTTTGATTTGAAGTAAAATAGACAATCAAGTTTATACACATCTGTGAGAGACAAAAGGAAAACAAAATTATCTAGTTCACATCAATTTTTTAAACATGCAAATATTAAGCATCACCGATTAAGTATGTCAATTATTGTTCAATAATGATGTTAATTCTTAAAAATCTAAACCATTTCAGATGTATAAACTGTAAGTATAAGTAATTTATAGTAATTTAAATTAATTGACGTCACATAGATGATAAACCAGATGGCAAGCACGATACGTACAAATTAAAAATGTAAATTAAAAATGGTTCAATATATTCTTTCTATGAAATCGCTTAAAATTTCTATCAAATTTAGAATCATGCTTCTAACGAGGGAAGTACCCCAACTGATAAATCGCTTTTTTAACGAAACCGAGTGGACTATAGGTAGGCGACGATGCTGATTCCGAATATCACTATGAATGCTGCTGCTAGGCCTTCAAAGACCGGTCTTCTGGAAAACCAGTTTTCGAGAAACTCTAAAGAACAGCCAAAAGGTTTCTTAATGAGGCGTAATTGTAGTCCATAAATTTCTGATTAAAACGAGGCATCTCTCACCTCTACACGACCTTCCTTTGCAAAGTTATAGAGTTTACAAGAAAAGCCCTAAATTCATTTTTCGTTTTTCTTTCTGTAGCTCTGAGGTGACAATGAACATTTAGGGCTTTTCTTGTAAACTCTATAACTTTG
>CAJNOQ010004311.1:0-17805 GCA_905250885.1 Didymodactylos carnosus | reverse complement strand
ATTACGAAAAAATACGCTTTTTTCAAAGCCAAAAAGAGCTCATAAGTCAAGTTAGCTATGGAGCGAGAAGAGATGCAATATCTAAGAGGCACAGATCTCTTGTTTCACTTCTACATTTCGCGAAACTCAGCAGCTTAGGCATGGTTTCATAGTATAGGGTGGTGAAACTGAGCCAAAAAGACCTGAAACTTCTGTAATTTTTGAGTTTTCTCGAGAAAGTCATGAGGAAAAAACATAACGAAATGAGCAAATGCACGGATCAATCGTTTCAACGCAGTTAAAACGGTTTCGTACCATGTAGGCGAAGTTAGCATCAGATTCCAGTAAAAGTTGCCGATATTCGTCGACGAACCTATTCTACTGAAATAATAAGAAAAAGAGAGAGAAATGCGTCTTTGTTTAATACAAAATTATACTAATAGAAAAGTTTGATAAACAAAAGTGAAAGTGACGTACTAACATGATTACACTACCTTTACACTGAACACGGAAGAGACCGAGTTATGATCATAGAGTCTTTAATGAACATGTATTGTAGTTATATTCGAACAGACATACCGCATGATAAGACTTCTGAGATACTCACACACTTCCTGCAGAGCATTAACCACTCCGTCCGTATCGATCAAAACATGTCTAGCTTCTGGATGAATATTAACTAGTTATTATCAGCATAAACAACTTCTGTTGAAGGCAGTGACATCGGACAATGAAGTCAAAACGTTTTCCACTAAGGAAGAACTGTCTCACTCCTAATGTTCCTGCTGTACCAGATAAGTTTTGAGTTTCTGAACAGTGGTTCTCTAGCAAATCTGTCAAAAATTCGCGGGAGAAATATATCGTTGTTGATAACCTACGAGGAACTGTTTCTGCTTCAAATAAAGGGCGTTAACAAACGATATTTTCTCAAAAGTAGAATATAGTATGTTTTAAACTGTTTGTTTTTTTGAATCTACATCTCCACGTCGACGTAATATAGTATCTGTCGTGGCTTAGCATTGCTCATGCTGCTAACCAACACACATGCACAAATTTCTTTGGTACGCTCCGTTATATATATAAAAATAACAATTTATCACTAATTGATATCTTAAGAAATAATCTTAACTAGTTCATCATACATAATATGACGTATTTTTCTAAAGGTAACTAAAATGAAGAAAAGAAAAGTAATGAGTTGAGTTGAGTATTTTGATCGGTATTTTGATCTACATGAGAAAAATAAAACAAAATAAATTAATAGTTTGTGAAATCGAAAACACCAAATCTGCCTGCAAATTCAGTTGTCAAACCTAGATGTAAGTAGAAGAAGTGAATCCATCAAATACATATTATAGACAGACCTTGAGCCTCTGCCTTGTTTTGACTCAGTGTCTCTGGCGTTATTATGGTCCGAAGAGCGGTCTCAAGACGTGCTTACAAAAAATAAATCGTTCAATCAAACTACAGTCTTGGAGTTTACTGCCCTTTGTTTTCTACAAACAATTTAATCGTTGCTTTATCTACAACCTCTTTCTTCTTCAGCCTTTTCTCCTAGAAAAATAATTATCATTAATGAGTGAAAAACAAGAAAAGAGAAACGCAAATGACAAAGAGAACAACAGCGATCAACAGGAAGAGACTAATTCAAAATTAATTAAAAGAATACTATGGAAGTTAGACAAACGCTTAATACCATTTCTGGCACTGCTGTATCTGTGTTCATTTCTTGATCGAATTAATATTGTTAAGTTTTAGAGTTTACACTACCGTTGTTGCACTCTTCAAGAAGAAATAGGATGGGTTGTGTTGATGGAGACGAAATTCACTTTTTGTTTTCTGTTTTATAGGTAACGCTCAATTAGCGGGCCTTGAAACTGATCTACATCTTACACAGTCACAATACAGTTGGTCAATTTCAATTTTCTTTGTTGGCTATGTACGTCGGTGAAGTTCCCATGAAAACTACTGATCTTAATACTTCTCCGTTCACAGGTCGTTTTCGAAGTACCATCGAATATAGCTTTAAAAAACGTTGGTCCTCGTCTTTGGATTGCGCTCATCATGAGTATTTGGAGAGTCATTATGATTTTGATGGCATTTGTTCGCAACGCAACTGATTTAATGGTGACACGTTTCTTTTTAGTAAGTGAATAACTCCAGAAACTTTGTTCTCTCTTTCTCTCTCTAAAAGTAAAGCTTGTCCGAAGCTGAACTGAGCGCTTCGAACAGCGAGTAGCGAGACATTCCTCTCATTTTTCATAAACTGAGGAAAAGCGTTTTGTCTAACTCTCTTGCTGTTGAGTGCTAAAATGTACAATATCACTCAGTTCACCGTCTTTTTCCTAATTCTAAGTGAATAGGCCATTGACCTTTTTTCATTCGTGACTCACTAGGGCGTCGTAGAAGCAGGCCTTTTTCCAGGTATGGTCTACTACTTAACACTATGGTATACAAGAAAGGAACAAACAGCTAGAATGGAAATTTTCTTTAATGCCGCAACACTGTCTGGTGCTTTTGGAGGTGTTTTGGTGAGTGTTGAATCAAACACTTAGTCAACAGCTGCCATTTATCTCTGTTCATTTCTTAAACGCAAAAGGCTTTCGGCATCATGCAAATGCGAGGAATATCTAACTTAAACGGATGGCAATGGATTTTTATTCTCGAAGGTGCGAAGTGTATATAGTGTCGGTTATTAGACGAGCCAGGAAATTGTCTGTTTTGTTTTCTTTTTTAAAAGGCATACCAACTGTACTTATTGCAATTATCTCATATTTCTATTTGCCTAATTATCCCGAAACTGCGAAGTGTAAGTAGTTGTCTGATTTTCTTTCTGCAGGATGATATCAATAACGGTTTTTGTTGCAGGGCTTACAGAAGAGGAACAACAATTTCTTACAAAACGTTTAGAAGAGGACGCTGCTGTGAGCAGTGGAGAAGATGTAGACAATGATAAAAATCAACAGTTCTCGTACGCACAATTTAAATCTGTTTTCCATGATTATAAAACGTATCTCCACATGTTAGAATATATCGGTCATACAACACCATTCTACAGTTTGAGTCTGTTTCTGCCGACAATTATCGGTGGAATGGGTTTCACCAGGTTTGTGAGATCACTTTTTTCAAGCATTTTCTGTTTATTGAGCAGAGATCAGTCGCTGGCCTCAAATAGTTTCACTGGGAGTAATCTTATTGTGTGGTGACGTGTAGTTGCTAAATTTTAGCAGTTTTGAAAGTGCAAGGTACAACTACGTCAAGGCTTCGGTACTGAAAACTCTATTGAAATTTTAAACTCTTACCGGCTCTCCAAAGATTCTATATGTGCTCGTATGATGATGCTGCAAAATCCTTCTTTATCACTTCTAGCCTAGCAGCCCAAGCAATGTCTTCCCCACCATTCGCCGTTGCCTGTTTCTGTTCTGTTCTCATCGCAATTCACTCCGGTCGAACTAACGAACGTGGTTACCATATTGTTTTTAGCGCGTCCCTCTCCACAATTGGCTTCGTTCTTCTGATTCTCACCTCAAAATTTGCTTCACCCATAGCAACCTATATTTGTTCTTTTGTTGCCTGCACCGGTGCTTACAGTTCTTCGCCGTCAGCGGTAGCTTGGATAACAAATAATTTTCAGGGTTACACAAGACGTGCTGTTGCTACAGCTCTAATCATTTCCTTTGGCAATATTGGTGGCCTGATCGCTGGACAAATCTATCGAAACGATGATGCTCCAAAATATATTCGAGGTCATTCAATTGTGTTAGTTTTTACGTGTACGAACATACTTGCTTCGTTAGTGTTAAAGTTTCTCTTAAAACGAGAAAATCGAAGAAGAGATAATCTGTCAGAAGAAGATTATCAACGGGAATGTTCAGAGAAAAAGAAAGATTGGGTGAGTTACTGAACATATACTGAAGTCTTTAGCACAGTAAAATGCTTTATAACGTCTTCTTCGTTTTTAGCATCCAGATTTTCGGTATACACTTTAAAAGACTGTGAACGCTTTTCCTCTTTTGTGTATTTTCAATTAGAGTTAGTTAATCATATTTGAGCTACATCATGGGTACAATGCTGATGTGAATCATATGTAACTTAAATAGATATGGGAGCTACACAAACAAGAAGACCAAAAACAGAAGGTATATTCAGCTTAGATATAACTTCGCTATATGCTGAAGGCTGAACCTGTTTCGACTCACACATCTACTGACTAACATTCTATGATCACATAGATCAATGTAAGTTTATTAATTTTGAAGAAAAAAACAAAAAGGTAAAACACTGTGTCTCTTAACACCAGAACTCATACAATCGTTTAAATCAGCGTCCATCTTTTTCTTCTTTGTCAACCTGTGATCTCCCAGTATCTAGATCAATCTTCTCGTTTGTAACAAACACACTCGTTTTCTAATTTTTAATTTTGGAAATAACGTAGAACAGAATAATAATAGGCACTGCCAAACAGACCATGAAGAATGCATTCGGACTTGATCTCTCACAGGCCAGACAACAATATAAAATTGTGCAATTAAACAGAGAATATTCACGAGACCAAGTAATGAACCGATAACACTACTTTGGGCACGAAACGAAATTTCGTCGAGACTATGTCCATGATGTTTTCAACCTTGACGAAAACGAATGTGACAAGCACAAATACTTTCCCAACTGAAAAACGATGAGCGATCGGTAACAGCTAGAAGTCAGTTGAACACCGTAGCACCACTACTCGCTAAACTTATGTAGGCAATAAAACCAAAGATGATTGCAATTAGCAGTGAAAGCATCAGACTTCCTTTCCTGTCATGGTGCGTACATCACTTTGATGCATGACCAATCTTTGCCAAGGCTGCAACTGCACGCGATGAACTATAAATAGATGAATTACCAACTGACAAAACTGAGATCAGAATCACCACATTAAAAATATCAGGCCGGGCTTTAACACTACCGAGATCGGTTGCAATGAGAAAAGGACTTGCTAAACCAGAACCTGTATTACCGCTACCACCAGCATTCATGAGACGGTCATTTTTATCAGGAACAATAAAGCCGATGAGTAAGAGACTGACGATGTAGAACATTGCTATACCGCAGAAAACCTGATTTGTTGCTCTAGATCGTCGGGTTTTTCGTGAATTTACAGTCTCTGCTGCTGCTAGTTGTACGAGTTCTGTGCTACTGAATGACAATCCAGCATTGACAAACACACGGTTGTGAAACACACCGGGATTACGGCATGTTTGTACACCAAAATAACGATGAGCAGGTGTCCCACCAACATCGATTACAATAGTCAGGATTATAAAGCCAATAATGGCCAACACTTTAGAAAATGAAATATAAATTCAGCTTCTGCATAGCCTCGTAGATTGACGAGGATAATTAGAACGAAGAAGATTGTAATCAAAAGCCGATAGGAACGGAGTTTTTCCATTAGCCGACGACTAGTGCAGCTGTTGCGCATGTAGCAAGGACCGTGTACTGAATACAGAGAAGATTAATTTTCTTCTACTTAGATGTTCTTCACAAATCCCCTGATGCTGACGACTCTAACGGTAGAATAATAAGCCAATTTAACTGTTAGCTTCATCCGACTACAGAACCCCATGCTGGATCGAGAAATCGAGCTGAATAAATACTAAAGGAACCTTGAATGGGATACATCACTGCCAGTTCTCCAGGTGCTGGGACCATTACAAACAACAAAAGTCCCAAATAGCAATGTCCAGGAAAAGCAATGAGAACTGACATTGGTCCGCCAGTGGAAAAGGAGGAACCACTGCCGACAAAGAGTCCTATTCCGATCGAACCACCGATAGTAATCATTTGTAGATGACAACCTTTCAATTTTCGTTTGAAACCACCAGCTTCATCGCCATTGTTGTCGCCGCTACTTCCTTCGTTAGAGCCCGAAGACGTTTGTTCCACTTATTCTTTCTGCTGCTCACTTTTTGGTTGCGCTCGTTTAAGTCAAGAGATAAATCGTTTAAAAACTGGCTCTTTCTTCTCAGATTCAGAGTAGCAGGATGATGCTGATGACGTCGATGGAGTTTTATCGATCATAAATCCTTGTTGTTGTGGTACGGAAGACTCCGTCATCTCAGATGTAACAAAGAGTGACCGTATAGTTTATATCAATTAAATTATTGATTATACAATTTTGTACTCAGGTCTTACTTTTTGTTATGAATGAAGAATTGGTTGTTGCTCAGGTAGATAACTTATAATTGAAAAAGATTATATCTATACATTTATTATTCTGATGAAAATAACATGTGTATGTTGTGCGGCAGATAGAAAGCGTGACTAAAAAAAGAAGGCGAAGGACACCAAAATCTGATTTTGTATTATGAATGAAAAAGAATAACATGGAGGCTATGACCAGGAATTCCATCGTGACAGCTGGATACTTCTGACTTTGTAGAACAACTTATCCTCAGAGGGATGTTGCAACCAAAGGAACTCAGCGTGAACTTTGACTTTAGTATTAAGTGAAACATCTCGACAGACCGGTCGAAATTTAAAAAGAAAGTTGGTGCAGGAAACCAAAGTTAGAGTGTCCTAAAACACTCTTTTTCCAAGAAATCCTTTCAGTGAAATCAGCTCCTACGCTACGCCGTTTTCTTTTGAACTTCGATTTGATTTCAGAAATTCTCAGTTAACAAAACAGACTATTGCAGTGACTGCTTTTTCTGTCAAGCTCTTGCACTTGATGTAATACATCTCTCTGGAGTTGGCGAATCATTGACAATCACGAATCTGCTTTGCCTTGGAAAGAAATGAGATATGATTTCACTCACATGCAAAACTCACTATTCGTTGCACTGACACATAAAGAAACAACCGAATACAAAGGTAATTTACTTCACGATTAGAGAGTATACGTGATTAAATTGTTCACAGCTCACGTGTAGCAATTATAAAAATTGAGGCAGTTTTCCCTAGGAAAACATAAACGCAGGCAAAAATCGCTCCAGTACTTAATCTCAAATGAAGAACAGTCGCTTCGTCGTAAGAACTTTATTGCAATTGCGGCTGAAATATCCTTAATTTGGTTTAGCATAATCAAGAGTTTATTAAGAATAAACAGAAAACTTTTATTCTAGACTTCACTGTAACTTTCTGTACAACATATTCACCGGATAATGACCGTATAAATAAGTCGAAAATTTGTGTTTTGATAATAAAAGTTTTCTATTTATTCTTAATAAACTCTTAATCGTGTTAAAGCAAATTAAGCGTATTTCAGCCACAACTGCACTAAAGTCCTTATTTCTATTGCTGCTCTTTTATAGTAACAATGTTATTGATCTTCGTCATACTTCTTATTCTTTGCGTTTGCCTTACGTTACCGGATGCAACATGTACTATTAACAATCATCAGAAAATACGAGCTTCCTACCATGTAAGAAACGGAGAGTCGCTTGTTAGTCCTCTCCCGAAAAATGCTCACAAGTACTATCCGTATAAATTGTGTACACTAATACCATATGATTATGCTGTTTATCCCAAGGTAGATTTTCCCTACACGAAGGCGTAGAATAATTTTGAACGATTTCACAATCTTTCAGCAAAGATATAATCAGCACTATCTTTCATTCCAGCGGCGACAGATTTTAGCCTTTGAAATAGGGGTGTTAATTTAGTGTTACTTTGGAAAATAAATGTAAATGAATTATTTATACTTAAAAAATAAAGATAAATTTGTCATTTATAATTAAAAAATAGATATAAATGATTCATTTACATTTATGAAATAAATACAAATAAACGAAAAAGCCAAATTAACATCCCTACTTTGAAAGAACACAACCTTCCAAAGTCAACAGTTCTGTAGTGCAGGTTTCATTCCTAGTCAGCGAGAAACTACTGTAGTGTAGTAGTGTGTTTAACTAAATGCTGCTAGATGAGAGAATCTCATCTTTACAGACACTTATCTTCGTTCTTCCCTCTCAGCCAGTCTTATATTCCTTTATATCATAGTTCAACATCAGTCAAGACTGCTGCTCTTCTGCCAATCTACATGGCTATGCCGAGTGTGTTACTCTTGCTCCTTTAAATTCGACGAAAAAAATGAGATACACATTTTCTCATCCAGTTTATCTGTTTATGTGCACATCAGAGCTCCGTATGGTCTTAACATTTTGTGTCCAGTTCAGTGTGTGAAATAATCAAATATAGTCCAGTCCAGTCCGAGTCCACAAAAAACAGTTTTTTAAGTCCAACCAGTCCACGGACTTGAAAAGAATAGTCCAGTCCGGGCTGAGTAAGTTACCACCAGGACACTTCACACATCGGAACCTAAATAGTTTCTAAACCTCTGACTTTGCTGCTGTAGACTCATTGTCTGTTATTGAGTAATTGTCGTTTTTGTGTCTCAAAAACGGTTTTATTAGGGATGTAGACAGTAGCTTCAGATATTAGATGAGACGTTGCTATTTTCTCAAACTATTTAAGAAAGGCTGAATTGTGGCCTAGAATTAACTAAGCGTTGACTGATAATGGCAGGACTACTAACATTGCAGGACTACTAACATTGCATTCTCTCTTTTGCGGTTAAAACGATAATAAAAAGTATGTATTAAAATTATATACAGTATATTTTTAATACTTACTTTTTACCGTCATTTTTAAGGTTTCGAAGCGTCTAAGTTGATCAGCAGAAAAATGTACGAAGAATCATAAAGATAGATATTATTTATACTTCAAATCCGTACATTTAAACGAACATATGTAATACTTCGTCTGCCGGTAAGCATAGACAGCGGAATGTTTTGGGGCGAGGCAAGGTTCACGCTTGTGCTTTTCAAAACCTCCAACAGGAGGTTTTCTTCAACTAAATCATGCGGATTTTTTGTTGTATATTCAATAAAGTATTATATTATTGCTTGGCTATCTAGTATGAACAGCAAATTCCACGTAAAACGGTGGAAAAACGAAACTCATATTTTCGTATTAAGACAAGGCTCAAGCCTAACAAGCCTAGTGGCTCCGCCGTCTATGCCGGTAAGTGTTCATTGTCAGCTCAAAGCAGCAGAAATAAGACGAAAGTAATTTAGGACTTTTCTTGTAAATTCTATAACACTGCAAAGAAAGGTCGTGTAAAGCTGCGAGATGTCTCATTTTAATCAAGAATTGGCTGGCTACAATCATGCTTCATTAAGAAAGCTTTTATTATCTTTTATTATATTTAAGCTTTTATTATTTTTTTAACCTTCAGAGTGTCTGAAAACTGGTTTTCTTAAGGATAATCCTCATCGTCATACTTGGAATTAGATTGACACAATGCTGATGGTCAGGGCTGGACCGCTCCGCTGACTTTCAAGTCCAACTGAAACTCCAGCTTCGCTCAAAATTTTTCAACTCCAATTCCAACTCCCTCAACAAAAATCTCAACTTCCGTTCAACTCCGGTCACTTTTGTAAGGAAGATTTTTCGGTTTTTAGCAGGATTCGGGACGTTTTAGAGCTTTTCCCGGCCGAAACCGCAAAGAACTTTCGAATTCACTCGTGAATACATTCACTCAGTCGTTTAAAAGATTATTTTACTACTATTGAATATTTCCAAAAATGCAAAAAGGAGTTGAGAATAAAAATTCAAAAACCTAACTCCAACCTACTAAAATCTCAACTCCCACTCTGCCATGGTCAACTCCAACTCCAACTCCAACTCCACCAAAAAGGTCCTCAGTTCCGGAGTTGGAGTTGCTCAGCCCAGATGGTGGTAATCTCATTTCCCTCCTCATTCGTTAGCAAGAATGTTGTGGCTCTTGCATTACTTCTACGCTTCATCACAATTCAAGTTCACCTTAAGCCGGCGCCCATCCAAGCATGTTTCGACGATATCAGTGGAATCTAAGACAATACATCAGTCATTGCTTTTAACAAGAAAATTCTATTTAATATTCATATTCTCTAGCAGTCGTCATCGCTCGAAATTCAGCGTATTCAGTCAGAATTTACGAACTATCGGAAATTTGGCGGACGAGAGCCAAGCATTTCTGTCTTCCAGTTAGTACAGACACATTTGAAAGGATATAACCATACCACTACAATAGCCCCATCTGATTTATTCGATTTATCATCATTGTCAACCGCCGATTCATTCGCAGCAGCAGCTGTGAACGATTGTTATTTCCAATTACTTATTATTACGTTATTATTCTAAACAATACATACACTAGTTCAACATGTCATCGCTGATGGGTTTTATCTAGTCGAGACTATATTGCTCTTTTGAATTTAATTTAGTTGTTTCGTTGTGATGTTTAATTTTCACGTTACCCTTATAGATTCGATTTTCTGAAACGAAGATAGTTTCGGTCGAGTTCCGTCTAATGACTCCTTCAAGATTCCGCTAAATTACGACAGAAATTTTTATTCGTTTTATGAAAGCCAAGTCTATAAGAATAGTAGTAAAAATGGGATAGATCTCGTTTTATTTAAAACCATAGTTGCCTTTTTGTCTGGCTAATTTTGTTTCAACTTGCCCATATTAATGAAATAAAGCTCTTAAAGCGAATTTATTGGCTATGTTTTCAGACGTTTTGATTCTCTTTCATAACGAATAGTCTAACTTGTGGAGCAAATTTCATAGAGTCAGTTTCCAAGACAAAAATATCAATTGATCGGTTCTTGGCTATTACTTTATTAGCAGTAAAAAGTTCATAATTTGAACTTTTACTACAGTTCAATTTAGCTATGAGAAAAATATTTCTTGATTTTTAAACTTATTTATTCGTTGTTCATTCTTTCATTTCATCGGTATTATTCGAATCAGTTCACTCTTGTTTTTTTTCTTCGAAGGTGGTGATTGTTCTTTGGCTGTTTGATTTTGCTGCTGGTATTGTTGTACAGGCGACGATTCAATAGGTAATGTTGAGGTCTGATTTGAACTCGTCATCAGACGTTGTTTCGGATCTAATGGTAAATATCGAAAATTTCTGTCATCTTGTATGATAGTTGCACTGTTGTTCGGATGACAAGTCAAAAGCTGCGAATCATTGTTATTGGTGCTATTCATTGTTGTAGCAGTAGTGGTGAGCGTCTGAGACTGCTGGAGTTGAATTTGTCGTTCAGTCTCTGTTTGTATCATATTTCGCTGAACATGGTGAGGCAATGCAGGATCTAAACTGAGAGCGTAGGGAAGAATTATTTTCGATATATTACCGAAATCAATGAAACATTTAATGTACATAATATCATGTTGAATATAATTGCTACCATCTTGCAATATTGGAAAAAATTTTGGAATACCAGAAGCGATATTCATTTCATTCCGAGGACGCTGGAAACTGTTTGAGTTTATATTGGGCCGAAACGAGTCAATAATGTGTTTCTGTTGACCTGACTGATCAAAGAGACAAAAGGTTACTTTAAAATTAAATGGCCATTTAAGAATAGCATCGTATTCACCACGCATTATAACAAAAAACACTGATATATGCGTTCCACGTGCATTACCATCACCTTGTAAATAAACACGAATGCGCATTTTATAACCGGTTGGTGATGAGTAGAATGGAGGAGAATAAATTGACGTTTGTCGTTCTGATTGTGCATCAGCTATTTTCTCTGAAACATCGGTTATTTTCCACGTGAGTATGCCGTCGTAGGATATCGATTGTAAATCTTCTATTTTCTTCTTCATACTTGTCACCACGTGTTGTAAAATTTCTTGATTTGGTGTAATGCCAGCTATATACGAATTTCTTTCAGCTATTGCTTGTTTTATTTGATTTATATTATTTTGAACCGATTGCGATAGTTGTTGATGACGTAATGATTCCATACTCAAACGAAGAGAGTCATCACTTAGTGTTTGTATACCACCTGTTAATGTTGTTAGCGTTTCGTAATATTTCTGTAACTGGAAATAACAATCTTTCACAGCTGCTACTGCGAATGAATCGGCGGTTGACAATGATGATAAAACGACAAAATCAGATGGGGCTATTGTAGTGGTATGGTTATATCCTTTCAAACGTGTCTGTAGTAACTGAACAAGATGATGAAGAAACAAAAGTAAACTTTTCTGATGTATGTCGCTTAGATAATGTGCTTCAATTTCAATTGACAGAATCTACAGCAAAAAAAATACAATATTATGTTAAGCTCTACAACATCGATTTCCACAATGAGAAATGATCTTTTCTTGAATTACATCTTCACATACCCTTTCTTGTGAACAACGATATTTTGCTAATGGACATAATTGAGTTATTTTTGTACAGGAATGTTTTTGATGTTCATCCAATGCATACACTGTTAAGAAGATTGCACTGCAATACTCGCATTCATGAGTTGTTTCATGAACTTTATTGATATGATCCTTAAATCGAATCAAATATGCTTTATTGACATTAATGATTGGAATAAGGATTGAGAATAGTAGTAGAGTAACAGCAGCGTTCATTTATTAGTTATTAAAGTCTTGTTGTGATAGTATTTAAAGCAAAAGATGTGACAGACAGCTTTCTGATTGTGATGGATCTAGCATAATTGCTCGGGAGATAGTTACTCACGGGCACTTGCTCGCCAAAGAGATTTTGGCATTAATTTGTAGTGGAAAACTTATGCTGAAGTGATGATGAAAACGCTGTATCCTCCTATCAGAAATTGTTGGTTGAACCATGGCTAGTATCTTTGCGAAAGGAAATTGTATCTCGTGTTGTTCGACGATATTTATTCAGAACAATTGAAAAGTCGATGTTTGTTGGTGTTGATACAGCGTTATCTTCTTGTCGTTTCAAATTTTCATTGCTTGGTAGTTTAACATGTATTTCAATCGGAACGCTGATGGTTGTTTACGTCAAAATAATATGAGAATTTGGTCGATTTTATTGTGATTCTCTGTGTAATCGTTAAAAGCATCATCCGATTGGTCTAGAACGTGGATTTTTATGGTGATTTCTCATAATCACCAACAGTTTTAATAAATACGGTGTTTAATCTGTGTGTAATTTTCCATGGCATGCATATTTCTTGGCATATTCGCACTTATATAGTGTATACAACTAATATAATTCTTCACTTTATGAGCATCATGAATTTAGGTCATCACTTTATGTAATTATTATGCAACATTTCAATCATCACTGAGAGATGGAGTTTTTACTACAAATTTATGCTAAAATCTGTTTAGCGAACAAGTGTCCGTTTTCCAATGTGATAAAAATTAAATGGATAGAAATGAACGTCACAGAGTTAGATTATTATTTGATCGTCGAGCTCGGAAATATTTCTGTAATAAACAACATCAATATTCGATTTAGTTTTTCTTCTCTGCGTTTAGTTCACAACATTAGTCGATAGTCAGCTAGATCTAAATAGAGCACCTATGACTGGAATAGAACAGACTAAAAAGTCATTTTAGTAGCTCACGTGTGGATATTTTAAATTTTTGCCTTTGAAAATGAAAGTTTAAGCGCTCAAAACATCGAACAATAAATAAATCAATTCAATAAATAAAAATAGAAGCTGCTGTTACTGTTCTATTAGTTTGAATCCGGAAAGGCTATTGACTAGAATATGGCTTTCAGATTGATTACCTCATAGTTTTTTAATTCGCCGACCCATTTGCAACCGTCTTTCTTGTAGAAACAAATAATTATTAACTGCATCAATTCGCGCGCGAACCCTCTATCAGGCAGTAGCTAAGCAAAATAAATGGTTGACGATCGGGTAAAAGAAGACGCAATATCATTAATAATATTTTAAATATTTTATACTTTATCGTTAGATGTTAGTTCAGCACATTCTGGACACTTGGTTCTAAAGATATGTAACAGACTTAGTCACATAATATTCGAGATATTATTAAGTAATATTATCAGCAATAAACTATTATAAAGAGGTCAAACTCAAAGACTATACACACATCCGATTGAATCATTATCTGCGAAAAATGTCGAAACTCATCGTTTAATCCGTCAATGCGCTCTCGTTCGATAGCACTAAAGCTCAAATGTCCAAAGAGGATTTTCCGGGATTTCCTAAATCCTAGCTCCTAAATGTAATAGAACTTTTCGTTGATTAGTCTTTCAACTGATTTCATATAACTAAGAATTTATAAGCCCACGAAGAAGTTGGGAAAAACGTGATGGAATAACAATAGAGTTTTCTAGTGAAAAAAATTAATAGACTTCTCTTTAGCTTCCTTTTTTGTTTCGTTTTTTTATCACTCTTATTTAGTCATGGCAATAAAAGTAAATAATGAAAATAAGTCAAATTTTTTTCGAGATTTCGGGAGAAGGATTAATGAAAAATTTATTTCACGCCTAAAACTAAAAAGCGGGAAAATCGCAATGGTTTGATCGGATGTTCAGAATAGAATGCTCCTTGTCTAATGTAGCGTCTGGAGATCGGAATGAACAAGATCGGGTGTTCGGACTGTAAGTCTAAGGGTACTTCACAGAAAAAAGACCGAAAGAATGGAATGACATCGTCAGGGAGTTCGTAAAAGAATTTACTAGGAGATCGTAACGGATATAAAGGCTTTTCTTTCTGTTTGTATAGACAAGAATGGGGTTCATTTACCTAGTACATCCATAATTATATGAATAGGGGTTTTTCTTTCTCTGCCTCTACTATCTATACTTTAGTAACTATAAACGTTGTTTCTAATTTTCGTCTTTTAATCTATTCATAATACTGATAGATGGCAATAGTCTCTGTCGAAATGAAACACTATATAATGTAAGTGTCGAACTGAAAAGACTAGGAAGGAAAGGGTTAGAATCGTGCAAAGGAATATTTTCTATTCCGATATTTTTACTGAGGATATTTTAAGAAAACATGAAAGATTTGCTGTATTAACCTCTGACTTACTGGGTCTGTTGCGTAATGCTTTTTTGACACAATCGATGTCCGCAAGTCGTTAGTTGTATAGGTTCTCGTAGAATCAAGTGACATTTTGGACAAATGTATTTTTGATCGATACAGTCTGCGTTGTAGGCATTATATCCACACTAGAAAGACAAGTGTACTTCACTTTATCATCAAAAATCTGTCGAAAACGAGTAGACAGTAATGGGAAAATCTGCTCAAGTTTTTCACCGGTTTTCCCTCGAAAGATACATGACTATATGTAATCAGTGATGCTAATTTCAAATATGATAATGACGTATTAGACCCAAAACTAGGCTTCCTAGTTCAGAATCTTTTTCGTTCAGATTCGGTAGCAAGTGTGTAGAACACATTGTTACCTGTACGAAAAAGTTCTTATGACTATCCGAGAGGGATGTCAGAATATCACTACGCAGTGTATTATCAAAAGAGACCGTTTTTTTCAAACTTGCTGGTCTTGGTGTATTCTCACTGACAACACTCGAGAATATACCAGAATACGCAAATATATAAATATCTTTAAAATGTGCTGGGCTTGGTGTATTCTCACTGACAATACGCAAATGTTGCATAGTGACTCACTCTCACGCTGCATATTCTGGTGTATTCTCATGTATTCTCACTGAGAATACTCCAAGCCCAGCAAGCCCAGCACATTTTATAAAAATTTATGTATTTGCGTATTCTGGTATATTCTCGTGTATTGTCAGTGAGAATACACCAAGACCAGCAAGCCCAGCAAACCCAGCAAATAGTGTCTTTTTGAGAATACACTGCGTAGTGATATTCTGACATCTCTGCTATCCGATGAACATTGACTGAGTTACAACTTGCAAGTAACTGGATTTCAGTCTGAATTGAATAAAATAAGAATGAGCATTCGTAAAAGAAATTCCAAAACGACAAATAACGTTCACATGCTTATCAATTCAGACTAGTTTTGAAATATTAAGTGTTTCCGTTTCGCTTTAGAAAGCAGTGCTATTTCCGTTTAACTCTCTTGTTTTCATTTGTTTTTCTGTAAAGTCTTCTTTTGTCTGCCATGTTCCACCTCTCAGCTACATTTCAAATTCAATTGCTTGTAACTCCGTCAGTATTCATTGGATAGTCATAAGAACTTTCCGTGCAAGTAATTCAACGCGCTGTACATACCTGCTAGCTCAAAATCGAAAGATTTTGAAGGTAGAGACCTAGTTTAAGACCTAATGGCAGCTCTCATTATCATATTTGGAATCAGCATCATTGATTACATATAGTCATGTATCTGTCGAGGTAAAAACGGTGAAACACTTGGACTCGTAAGTTCCAAATTAAAACATTTTATTATTGTCATGAGATATAGTGGACCTCTTCATAATAAAAGATGAATGACACATAACCATATAACTGCGATTGTGTTTCAACAGACAAATTTTCATTTTGGCTTTAGTAGGAAAAACGAAGATCTAATTACTAGAATGATATCTGAGATACTCTCTTCGCATGTATCATTGTCAACCGAAGCCGGTATGTCATTCGTTGATATAGGTTGGTTGGTATCTATAACAAAACAGAATGTATTATAACCGTTATTTACGTTTGATAAGCTTTACCAGTTGTATCATTTTCCTGTGCTTTCAGTGTACTATCATCATTTTCCTTTATTAAAGACCTATTATTGTTAACCGCAGCTATAACAGAGAAAATATATACAGACCAAACTGACATTAGTCAGGTTTTGATTTATGGTTAGTTTATAGCATACATGACACCGGAGATTGGTGTAAGCGTAAACTATTGGTCTCAGATAGTGAATGAATTGCTAACAGTTTATTCTGTGAAATCAAAATAGAATAGAGGTGAAAACTTAATTAAATTAATGAAATATAATACCTTGGTTATCATTTATAGACTCGTTGTGCGGTAGTTGCTGTATTTTTCTTCTAATATCTTCTTCTAATATAATTAAACATCGTGACAGTACATGTTTATCGAGTAGTTGTGTACTTGATTGCTTAATAATATTCGTGGCATTAAGCGTAAGGAGAAACGCTTTCAATGTTTCATGCCCGAACGGTTTACCAACTTTATCTGACAGATGACAAAGATCTTGAGACTGACGCCATAAATGGTCATTTTTCGTATTCAAAATATACATGAATATCATTGAAATGTGTTGTAGACTGATTAACTCATTAACGATCTCGATCGTAACAGTATCCGCTGGTAAACCTAGTTGAATTTTAGCGTGTTCAGAAGACAATATATGTCGGTAACACGAACGAATGTCTTCAAAGCGGCAAATTGATGAAAACTGTTTTTCAATACCAAATGAGACACCAACGTAACAAATTAACTCGTTTTGCTGAGACATTACTTTTATCCGATCTAGAATTGACCCTATTTATGAGATATTTCTTGATTTCTAATGAATCTTGGCCAAGGGGGGAAAAGCAACACTACACTACACAACAAGGGATTTTCCACCACACTCTACTACACGTCCACTACACACCACTGCACGTCCACTATATATATATATACTACACATTCATTACATGTAGTAAAAATTCCTAAAAGTGAGTAAGAACGACAATAAAGTATTTCTAATCGACTACATCAAAGCTAATGCCTTGTCTTTTCGTATTTTACTGTATTCGTGATATAGTAATCCATTGTAAGTCACTAGTCATTTTACCACAAAAGAATTTGTTTCTTAACGAAGTTTTGACTAGACAAATAAAACCTGAGATAAAATCGTTCTCAGACATAAACAAACTAAATCCACAATATAAATAAATATAAAAAGACTCTCTAGTGAATGTGCTCAAGTGTGAGTACTCAAAAAGTACTCTGCTAGAAAAACCGGATGAGTACTCATACGTACTCATACATTTTTTTACTCATTGAGTACTCACCTGAGTACTCATGAGTGAGTAACAAGTACTCTGAGTACGACTTTGAGTACTCATGCTTGGGTATTGTTGAGTACTCATAC
>CAJNOQ010004310.1:0-17807 GCA_905250885.1 Didymodactylos carnosus | reverse complement strand
ACCTAAACGCAGAATGCATGAATTTATATCACCGCATGGTCAGAATTAGAAGGGAATAAAGAAATAAAAACAAAATAAAAGACATAAGTTCGAAGTTCGGTAAAAAAAACTTTACCGGAGAAAAATTCGGTAAAAAGTATTTATCGAATCTTCGGTAAAAATTTTTTTACCGTTACCGCGGTAATCTCATTTTTCGGTAAATTCATCGTACCGTTACCGCGGTAAAAAGGCTTTTACCGTTACCGACGATAAATTACCGGTTACCGTACATCCTTAGTGGTCATTTTATCTTCATCAATTAAGGATGAAACTTGATACAATATTTTGCCTAGTGGAAAAGAAGATAAAGGGGTTTAGTAGGACATGAGTGCATCCACTGCTAGAATATACAGAATAAACAAATTATTTTTTTTGTGGCTGATGCCGCTTTTTTCTATTGAAGTGTCGGAACATATCTCTAAAATGTTTTTGTTCTCTTGGGATATATCAAATTTTTATGTCTATTAAGCTATTTATAGTATTCGATCAATTGTGATAGGTATAAATAGATCTTAAAAACTTTTTAGTCCTTATCAATAACTTTATCTGACTAAGTGAAACAAAAAGTTTTAATACTAGATGTCGCGAAGCGGTAGAAGTCGCTAGATATTTGCGATCTTTATTTGAATCTACTTAAAAAAACTTAAGAGTAGTTTGCAGACTACATTCAAATGTAAAAAAACCGTATGATAAATCAATTTTTAAAGTAAAATTTTCTGTCTAATTATGTTCAAAAATGATTCTTGATGATATTGAACTGAGTAAAGTGATCTGATATTACGTTTTCTTACTTCGAATTATTATTAGTGAAATTGAGAGCGATTTTGTTAGAAAAGAAAAATTAAAAGCAGTCAGTTTCAAATACTGTTGAACCAAACATAACATACAAGAATTATTGTAAATTTGAAACATTTCCGCGTTATATTAACAACAATGTGAAAGAGAATATAATGCACTTAACTCTAATTTCGTTTAAAATATAAGCTCATGTTTACATACATCATTGTATCAATAGTGAAACAAAACTTACCAGTACAATAGACGAATAGTGTATATTTACAAAATGAAATTAATCTTAAATGCGTGTATGTATCACTATTTCTCACCAAAATCTCACATTCAATTTCATGTCAATTGAACAATATGTAGTCGTTCTAACGCAATAATACAGGGAAAAAAAAATGTTGATGCTAGCTATCAAAGATATTAAAAAATCTAAGCAAATATATGATCCTGTTTTCTTTTTTCTTCGTTCTTTTGCTATTTCAGAACAAATCAAAAGATCAACGACGAAAGCGGGTCTTTTCCATCATGTTTCTCCTTTATTTCATGTGTCGAAATATTAACTCTTTCTATCCACTAGATACATACAGTATAGAAAAAAAGAAAACAGGATCATATATTTGCTTAGATTTTTTAATATCTTTGATAGCTAGCATCAACATTTTTTTTTCCCTGTATTATTGCGTTAGAACGANGCTAAATATAAACTCTTTCAAACCACTAGAAACAAACAGAAAACAAAAAAACAAAAAAAAAAAAAAAGAAATCAAGGAAAATCTCATCTCGTACGAGTGTATTTGTAATATATCATCATCATCATCATCATAGTCTCAATCGTGCAGATAGTAATATAACAACATTTACAACAAGGCTAAAAAATAGGGCAAGAAAGAGAAGACGCACAAAGAAAACTCTTTTCTTTGTCTCCTACACACTAATGATATACTCTAAATTCATTTATTTTATTATTATTTTATTCCGTCGTTCTTCGCTTCATGCGTCTATATATTAAAATTGTTGAACATGAATTTGTTCAACTAAATAATAGATCTCAATATTGCTTTTTGATACTATCCCTTTTATTGTTAAAAATTACGTCCTTTTTCTTTTTTTTATGAAAATTTTGTTTTGATCGTCAGAAACAAAAACTCCTATGTTCACTAATTCGTTAAGATATTGCCGAAATGACTATCAAGCTGACGATAGACCATCTATATCACAATAGATAATATGTTCATTGTAGATAAATATTTTGTATTTATTTTTAATCAACTCTTTGGGGCTGTGTGAATGGCATTAATAAAAATACTTGTAAGAAGTTAATTGTACGTGTTTCGTGTTCACTCGTAATATATTTTCTTCCGGCAACGTTCAATACATAAATAAACAGACACACGCAGTCCCTTCGCTGCATGTCCGTTTATTCCTGTTTTTGTTATTTAGAGATGTTATTCAGGAAGTTCATTTGAATACAAAATCACATTCAAAAATTGTCATCGTATGATTGATGTGTTCAAAGTATGCATCTTAATGGAAAAACTCTTAGTATTTTGATCGAAGTGTCTTTCAATAAAATTTTCAACGTTTTTGTGGTTAAATATAAAGTAAATTCACTGCTCTTTTTGAAAGATATCATTTTAATTGTACTTAACAAAAGTCCAAGAAGAAAAGCGTTAATTATTGAAAAACGATATTTTTTGTCATAAAAGATTCCTTTTACTAGAAGAAACATTTCAATTATTGTGCTAAGCGCAAAGAAGAAGATGAATGTGTTTTTTGGTTTAGATATGTCTAATGAGAGAAATTATTCACTTATTAAACAAACTCTTTATTTTATCACACTTCATCAAAGAAAACGCTTTATCCTTTTAAAACAAAATCTATCGTACTGACAAAATGTCATTCTATTTTTGGTCTAATGTCATCATTGTCTATACCAGATAGTTCATAACAATAAAAGTGTACAATATTTGAAGATTATCTTAGTAGACATAGGTTGTTCTGTCATATATCTTAACATAGAAAAACTATTTATCTTGTTGATGTTTTTTTGGATATTATGATATAAATTTGTCTATTAATAGTATCAATAGATAGACAGACAAATATGAGAGAAATGATTTTTGTTTTTTCTTTTTAGATGTGTGCTAATTGCTTCTTTTCATAATCTTATAAACGCAGGTATTAATTCAATCAGATTATCTAAACATGAGATCATTTTACACTAAATACTTATATACAAGATCTTCTATACTGTATTATTATGAAGAATATGTAAGATAAACATATTTTAATAAATTTGATGGTATACTCAGATTCTAACTCGCTTATATTCATGGAGATTTACTTCATGACATGTGTAATTTCTTTTTTAGTATTTTATGCAAATGAGTTGGTTGCTGTAACCTTTTACAGAAACTTTATATTAAGTACTGAAAAACATCTTTTATAGTCTGTCTGTCAGAAATTATTGATGCTGTGTTTTGTTTTGACAACATAATTTTCATTTGATACGATACTAAAAATGACACATACAAGTTCCATTTTCCTGAATGAAAAACTTTTTATAATATCATTCAGCAACTACGATCTTATATAATCATCCACTAAAAAATTCAGTTCGAAATGCAGGTGAATTGTATAAAATAAAGGGGCTAGAATTAAGAAAATTATAAGGAAATTTTGATGAAGACATTGCAGATGAGACTTTTATAGTTTTCAAACGATCATTTTTCACATTTTCTATCAAAATGCATTTTTATATTGCTTTTCCTCCAAACTGTCTCGTAGTCGTTCAATGAACCAATGCTTTATTCCGACTCTTTTCGAATCACATTAAATTGAAAGTGACCTGGGTTCATATTATGGTAGACATCTCTTTTCTTCTCGATCTATACTGGAAAAAAAATAGGATCCATTACAAAAGCCGCTGTTTTTGAATAATGTTTGAAACAAAGGAGATAAAAACCAGCATCTGATTTTTTACCATTTGATACCTAAAACTACGACATATGATTGTACGAAAAAAGAGATAATAATTGAGAGAAGGGGCCATAAGTGATGAATAAAATAACAATTTATTCTTTGTCAGACAAAATACTCTATGTTTCAGTCTCTTCTGGGAACCATTCTAAAGAGAAAGATATAATATCATATTAGAGTCTACCAAAATGCAAATTCACTTGCAATTAGATAAAAATACCAGTATTTTAGCTGCAAGCGGGTATTATTTTGGGGGGTGTTGTTTTCTCGCTTACTTATTTTTACTTTGGTCGATATCTTGAAGCAGTTTGCCATACAAATATTTCATTTTTCATGCACAGATAGCCTAAAGACTTTCTGGTTTGTCAGTAAAAACTACTTATTATCGTTTCAGCTTAAGTAGCGATACTCGTAAAATACAAGGAATATTTTTATTAAATGGCTTAGACGATTTTCATGAGGTGTATTTTCTTATGCTAGATGATTCTGATATATTATTGAATAAAACGAGAAAATATCATTTTCAGTTTTATTTGTAGATTATTTGTAGAAATTATGTGTTTGAAACCATTGAACTACTTTTAAGATTATAACTTTTTATCATTTTCTTGAGGGAGAGATTCCTTTTATTTACATTTCCTCCAAATTTTCCAGTTTGTAGAGGGCTATTTTAGAAGTCATTTTTTGGCTGCTCAGTAAGTCTGGTTTTGTTACACTAAGAACTGATCAGACTCTTTGAGCGTGTGAAATTATTAGGAGCGATTATTTTTATGCCTTTCCTTCCTTCTTGTTACGCAGGTGTGGACACACAGACAGAAGAGAACAAAAGTCTCTCTCTAACTTTGATCTAAATTCAATTCAATCAGTAAATTCAGTAACTTGCTAAGTTTTTTGAATATAAAGGTCATGTTGAGATTTTCAACGAGACACTCACAGATTTCAAGACAGATCATCTTATACTCCTAAAATTCTCTACCAAATGAGATATTGCATGATTTTTCATTGAGTAATTATTTTACAAATGGGACTGTGAGAGAGTATAGTAGGATACATTAACGTTAATTTGTACTAATTAGTCATCAAAAGGGAGAAAAAACAAAAATGTTTACATTATTTCTCTTCGTAAATATTCTCTATACATCTCTCTATCGATCCTGTGAAGCTTAAAGTTCGTTCTGTACTTTCTATGATCTTTTTGGGAAATCTATATAATTCTGGCAGAATCTGTAGATTTCACAACTTTGTAGAGATTCCACAGATTCACCGAGATTGCATAGATACCACGCTGATCCTGTAAAATCACCAATTCTGTACTTTCTCCACACCATTAATATTTCGACTATCACGTGCGATTATTCTCTTTTGACTGTAGATAATTCTGACAAATGAAAGGAATAGACATTTAATTAGATTATATCTCGGTACTACAGAATATTAGATTCGCACTGATAACCGAAGAAACACATATGTCTTAGCGAACGTTTCAAAAGATATTCCGATCGATTGGTAGTCCTCTAGGCCGTTCCTTAGGTTCAGATCGCTGTAATACACCATAATTTAGAATTGTCTTATATGTAACTGCCTTGCTTTTTAATTACATAAATATATAAAGTATAAAAGCATCTTTGTCTTGAACAAAGATTACAATATTACAAATGATCAAGCGATAGATTGAAAAACAATGTTTCTATATTTTAGACTAGATGAACATTTTCAACTAAATTTTATCTTTCTAGCCTTTCAGGCTTTTTGGAGAACTTTTACTGGAAGGTTTGATCTTCTTCGAGCTTCTCACGCCCTGCATACAAATGTATAAAAATATGCTGATGAGTTAAATTAATTATGATGAGGTTTTTGAGATCATGAACGCAATGTTTCGCTTTCCTTTTCTTGAACAATCTAATCACGAATGCTTTTTTTTCGTGATTGATCTTACCGATCATTAATAATGCTGTATATAAGGCAGATTAAAGAAAAAACAAAAGTTGGCTAAATACAAAGAATATGTACTTTCTTCCTTTCGAAAGAATTTCCCGTTCGTGATATATGAGAATGCTTTATAGACGAATACTAAATTTTATTTTGAATTATTATTTTGAGTTTCAGGTAGGTATGACCAACAGAAAAAGGCATTTGGTTACAATTGTTGGAGCTTTTCCAATAGTTAAATCAGATATTGGCAGAATTCTCGAATTTGCGATGATAATGAGTTTTACCACAAAAGTATTTTTGAAGACAGATCAATAACGGATGGTGCGAATGTTTGTCCATATTTCTCGTACTTAAAAAGGTTTTGGAAAACAAAAATAGGTGATTTACAATCGTCGATCACGGTGTTCAAACGCCTTTGATCATTCGTTGTTGCTGAGCAGCAAGGTCATCTTTGAAAGCCTCAAATAAAACGTTTGAACGGACTTTTTTCTTCACTTCTTCGTATTTTAGTTCTTGCGTCTTAGGTGCTTTTCTCTTTGGCTACTTGTCTATACCAGTTTGTAGAGCAAACATTACTCTACTAAACTGTATATTTCCAATAGTTTTTAATAGGTGTGTTACACGAGAAAACTAACTCTAGAAGGGATTTTCCAATTGAGCTAAGACTCAGGAAATAAAGGTTTTGAAGTATGATCTTTCTTTTGGCTCACCCAGCATTTTTTTAAAATGCATGAAAATAGGACTTCTAGAATGTGGACTTCCAAAAATCAGTCCGACCCAAAAGGTATCGAAAATTTTTTTTCAAACAGATCATCAAATAGAGCATTCAGTTTCCTTCCAAACGAGACCTTTCCACCTTTCTACGGTGTTTTGATGAAAAATGCCATCAAAAATGCCAAATATGTCGGAAAATTCTAGATTAAACAGAAATATTGTTTTTCCAAAACCTTTTTAAGTACGAGAAAAATGGGCAAACATTTTGTACTGAAACTTTCGTACCACCCGTTAAAGACAAGAATAGTATCGGAATAGACGAAGAGCGAAATCTCTTTCAAATATTACTATTATTATTTCTGAGTTGTTGCTGAGCACATCATGTTTATAGCAATGGATACGCTGCCAAAGCCTAAATCAATTTAACCTTTTTCTCTATCTAAAATTGAGTTTTGGAACACTTACTTTTTCTCACTCTACTATTTGGTTTGCCAGATCAAAAATTTCAAAAGTGTGAACGAAAAGTGAGGCTTAGATGTCTAAAAGTGAGACAAACATTTTCAAAGTAAAATTACTCCATCGATCCGTTAATAAAAAAGTTATTTTTCGCCAGAAAATGCTGGCTAATTTTCTTGATATCATTCCATTTGAAAGAGTGAAATATCATCTTCATGACGAAAAGTTTTTTTTGAACAAGATTCTTTTAAAATTGAAGAACTTCAAGTTTAAAAATAACCCCTATTTTTAAGAAAATTATGAGTTTCACGCATTCAGAGGTTCTCCTCTCTTCCTGTTCGTGTATATCAAAATGCAGAAAGAAAAGAAAATGTTTGTCTTCCGGCATCGCTCAAAACCATAATTTAAGAATAGATCTTAAGAATAGAGACTAAATGATATGGAAAGAAGGAACAACCCATTTTATAAAGAATTTTCTACTCTTTAATTATAGCTAGAAAAAAAATTCGAAAAACAATCTGATCCTGTTAAACGCCTTTTTGCAGAGACTCCAAAAGTAAATTCACTTAACTATGGTTGAAGAGTATACTCCGTACCTAGAATTAGCTTGACAAAATTCTACAATTACATTTTGTGTATTAAGTTCTACACGCTGGTTAAAATCGCAAGTCAAAAGTTGATTTTGTTTTTGTAGGGTACAACAAACAATAGAACGCCGAAGACTAAAGAGATATACCGATATTTCTGGGCATCACTGTACGTATTCAGATATAAATCTAATGGTTGCTAGGAGCATGGTTATAATAAAGTTAGTTTTTTTTATAAGAAGAATTTATATAAACGTCAGACCGGAAGAAATAGAGTACTAACATACGGATAATGATTGCAATTTCAGTTGTTCACGACAATATATATGTGATTTAACGTTTGTTCTATTCTTTAGTCTATTTACATTCTATAATTACCTTTTTATTTTCTTATACGTATCTCAACTTAAACACTGCAGGAAGATCTCTATACCTGTAGAGTAATTTTTCGAAAAAACACAAAAACTGAATAAAACTATAAGAACACTCTGGGACAGCAAATTACAAAATAAAATCTTGATTTTTTGACATATTATAGAATTCTTTTCAAATTAGAAGTAAATACAGAAAAGTAGAGTATTCTATTCTTTGAGATCTTGACTAATAGAGTCAGTAAATAACATTTTTTATTTTATATTAATTGATGACTAGATTTTATTCTGGATGAATGTTTAGCTTCTGATGACGTCATAAGTATTCTCTCGCTTTTCTAATTAACTACAGTTTTTATAGTTTAATTTTTGCTATACCATATTAATTACAATTTTTTTAATTATTTGTATACTCCTTGGTAGTTTTGTATACTTCTTGGTAGTTTTGTAAACTTCATATATATAGAATTCTATGGAAAACTTCCAAAATCAAGAAGCTTTCATTCTTAGTATTCCCGTGATGAATATGTATATGAGTCTAATTCTACTATAAAGTGATATGTAGTTTGGCACTTCAACATAAATTTTATAATAAAGTTTCCTCTCAGATGAACACGACTGGATATAGGTCTACTCTATTCTATACATCTTACAATCGTACTTTATTTTTCTCAAACATACATTTGTCATTCGTCAAACAAAGAACTAATAATAATAATAATAATCATTATCATGACTTTTATTCATCTATGATTTTTGCTCTGCCCGTCAACATCATTTAAAACAAATAACAGAAAAAAAAAATCAACTTTACTCAGTTCACTTTCTTGTCAAAGCTAACAAACAGCCAAAAGAGAAAAAAGCACGATCAATAATGATAAGATACGAACAAAAATATATATTTAGATTATAATAAAAAGAAAAAGAAGAAAAATAATATTCAAAAACGATGAAAAGGGTGTGTTCATATTTTGAAAATTACAGAAGACACAATAATTCGTGTATAGAGGCGCAACTATGATGTTTTAAATTAAAAATGAAAAAAAAATGTTTTTCTTTGTCGTTCAATACACACTACGTATTCCGTATTTACATGAAAAAAACAAACAAACAACAACAATCACGGATATCGCAAATAGGAATAAAGTGACTCATGTTTAGTAGTGTATGTGTGCTGTGGAATGATGCATTCCGAAAATGAATGAACCAGTTCCTGCAAAGAGATGAATAGATAGAATAATTCATTCATAACAAACAACTACAAACAAACAAACAAACGTTATATGCATAGTTCAAAAATAAATTAAAGACAAAATAACTAAGTTACAAATAAACGACTATGTCGTTCCATCAATTTTCAATTAGAAATAAAAAGAAAAAGAGAGGCGAGTAAAACGAAAAAGAGGAGTAACACTGGAAACATAATTAACGAAACAATAGTTTTTGTGGCAGCAAGACATATATCATAATCAATCATTTTTGATGAGTCATGTATTCGCATTATTTTTGCCTATTTGACAAGTTCACACTTGTCAAGAGTACACTACTTTTTTCTGAACAAAAACAGGTTCGATTGTGTCATCACATAAATGAAAATAATGCCTTCATAACAAAAAAAAAGGCTAGCAACCCTTGCAATTGGGTATTATTTATGAAAAAAATAGTCTTTTCTCTCTAAAATAACAAATGCATACAAGGAAAAACAGTAAAAAAAAACATTAATCTTATTTTAGATTAATCGGTATCATTATATCTAGTCTAGGAAGGTAAGAGCGAACAACATCGAAATAAATAACAAAGAAAAAAGAACGACAACCGTTTGTTTTAGAGCGTAACTACAAAAAAAGTATGATCACGCGGGCAAAATGGAGGCGATTAGGACACCGTAAAGTTTATTAGAATATAATGTTAATCACATTTTTGTTACCCTCTCACTTTCTGACTTGTTGAATTGAATGTGGTTGATGTCGTCGTTTGTTGTTGTTTTCTACAATCGTTTGCTTGTGTTTGGATTGGTACTGGTACTGTTGTATTAGCAGCTGCTGCTAATAAATTAATTGTTGCATCTTTTTGTTTTGGTGATGATGATAATGTGTTATGCATTACTGGACTGCATCTCGAAGATGTTGTTAAATTAGAATTATCTTCGATTGCTGAATAACAAGTATCACAAACACGTACAGGATTTAGTAAATTCAATGTTGGAATTGGTTTATAATGTCTTGCACAGTTGTGGCAGAACACATTTCCACATCGTCTATAAAGAAAAAAGCGAAATGAGTTGCAATAGAATGCATGTACATATGACAATAAATTACCTGCAATGATGTTTGCGTACCTAATAGTAAAATATTTGAAATAAAGCAATTTTATTATAAATATGCTATTTGTGCTTACCACTGGCCAAAAGAATTTTGTATGACATCCCTGACAGCATTCAACAGAAAAGTCGGGCATCCATCGAGTAACATCTCTTGTCGTATCAGATGTATCTACTTTTTGCCAACTTGCACAAGACGATGAATCGGTTGTGCTGAAATTACTTTGGGATATGCTATCCATTCTTGGTGATACATTCTAAACAAAATGCAAGCGCATTAAACGAGAATGCTAATGATTTGTCTTTATAGCTACATAAAAAAAACTGGAAAGATGGCAAAAAAACTGTTTTCTTAACTTCCATAGGAAAAAGTCCTTGTTCACTCTGAAATTTAAGGAAAGATAGCATGACTTTTCTTAATCGGTTTTCAGAAAACTTCTAGTTTTCAGAAAAACGGTAAGGGCAACTCCAATGTTCATATTTGGAATCAACGTCATCATTTACATATAGTCCACCTAGTTTCATAGAAAAAACAATTTGCAACTTGACGTTCTTCCCTTGTTAGAAGTTAACTCAGAACAAGAATTAACATAGTGAATGAAGTTCTAAAAATGATTACAAGTCAACTTTGTATCTTGCAAATAATTTATTAAATATAATTAAATCACGATTGTTATTAACATGAGTTACCGGTGGGAAATCAATATAATTGACATTGTCGTGCAGGCGAGTTTTCTTCTTTACTCTGGAATTTTCAGAGCGTGTACTTTTGAATACAATAATTGAAAATAATGTAACATGCACAGAAAGCAAACTTGCAGTAAAATTTATCTCCGACTTTTTTTATATACCATTCGATAGAGGAGTAGAGATATTTCGAAATTATTAGTTGATTCTCAGTTTTGGGTGAAAATCTCGGTAATTTTTCAATGTGAAAATTCGAAAAACATTAAAGTAGTCGGCTAGAATAGAAATACATATCAATCGACTCAGTTTTTGGTCCTGATTCCGGATATAATATTTTTATTGCTCAAAAGTTGAGTTTTGATCGAGAAAATTGGGAATTACGGGTAAAATTTCGACTTTTTTAAATCTCATTTAGAAAAAATAATTTTTCTTAGCAGTCAAAAGGAATTTTAAAAAACTTTTCGTATAGTTTTGAAGCTGAGCATCTCACGAACCTAATCATATGAAAATATTGGCTCTACTATCGCTAGGAAAACCTGTGATAGGTTTGCAAAATTGGGTGCCGTCTTTGAGCCATGTACATTGAAAAAATTTTTGTGAATAGACGCTTGGTTCTAAAAATGTTTCAAGACGATTTCCTAATTCAGTTTTAGATGCTGAATCCAAAAAACTTTGTTTCGAGCATTGAAATCCTAACGCAAAACAAAACTAAGGCCATTTTTTTGAAACTTTACATTTTTCCGTGTTTTGAGTTTTTC
The DNA here is from genome assembly GCA_905250885.1 of Didymodactylos carnosus. Lineage (NCBI taxonomy): Eukaryota > Metazoa > Rotifera > Eurotatoria > Philodinida > Philodinidae > Didymodactylos > Didymodactylos carnosus. Next base: position 6,178 of record CAJNOQ010004310.1, on the reverse strand, counting down.
GACAGGAAAAAAGTGTTTAAAAAAACTCGAAAGACACATATTTGTGATCAGCGCTATCTCCCCTATCGAATGGTGTATAAAAAAAGTCAAAAATAAATTTCACTGCAAGTTTGCTTTCTGTGCATCTTAATTTGAAACATGAATTTCATCAACAACTGCGTCGTACAATTTATACAGCTGTAAAACGCGCGAAGAAACTAATCGCAGTTGTTTTACACGCTTTTTATCTGCTACATCCTTTCCACTAATGGCAAGCTATGAGTATAACAGTTGTAGTTCGAAGATTACACTAGAAGAATGATAACGGGCTTCGAGACAGTCACATCACTCGTCCACCAATGGTGAAGAGATTCGCCCTCGAAACAAAAGCAACTAATCTCCGAACTATGAGTCTAAAGAAAAATGCTTTACAACACAGTACATTTAAGATTCTGTACAATTGTGTGCTTATGTAATTTAAAAATACAAGAATAATGACAGTGTGATGGTGTTATCACATAAGAGATCTACAATCGTTATCAAAAACTGGATAGAAATGCTGAGTTTGGAATGTATGTTCTTCTTTTTGAAAGCTTTTACAATTGTAGTTGAAAATCGATAAATTTTATCCTGTGCAATTGACTAGGAAAAGTGGAAGAGAAGAAAATAGAAAGGATATTAATTAAAATTAGTATGGATCTGTAGAAATCAACCAGCTCATTCTTTTTTGTACTTCATCACATTACCTGCGTCGTCATATTACATTTGATAATAGTTGTTAGAAGACGTTCCATTCGTCTAATATGATCATGAAGCTCTTCAATTTTTTTCTATTTTAAAAATAAACGAAAGAAAATATAGATAAATATAGATCTATAGATGCGCTAATACAAAAGAACAAAAATGTTTGTTTTTCTTTTCCTATTTTAATCTTACCACATATGTTCGTTCTTTTTGTAACATTCTTGATGTGGCAACATCGTTTATCTTTGTTAAACCATCGATATCAATACGTTTTCGAACAGATTTTACTGACCTGTCGCCATATGAAGAAGACGACGATAAATGGTGCAACTGGAAGAAAAAACAATGTTATAAGTCGAACACAATATATACAGTTTCTCAGAGATCCAGTGTTTGCAAATAGTATGTCATTAAACAGTAAATATTTAAATAGTCGTTATGTCTAACTTACCATTTTTTGTGGAGTATTGTTATTATCGAACGATGATATTTTCGGTAGAGACCATGCTTCTGATAAACTGGATGTTGTACTCGATGTTGAATTTGTATGTTTTCGTGTTGACATCGTTCGTAATACTGCACTGACATTTAACGGAAATTTTTGCATCGACAGTGCTAATTGTGTAATATCTGGCGCTGAGTCTAAAGATGAATCATCCATCGTTTGGCCATTACTCAAATAATGCTGATCCCCGCAACTGCAATGTCCATTTGTCAGAGAATTTGTTGCCGTTGTTTGATTTGGTGTCGTGGTACTGTTTGATGTCGGTAACAAATTTGAATTACTTTCACCATTTTGTGATAAAGCTCCGCCAAGATGATGAGGAGGACCAAATAAACTGTTTGATAATGATGAATTTGAGTTTAGCAAATGACCACTATTCTGATGTTGTAAAGTCATACCGACATTATGATTACTTATAGTGATGGGAGGAGTTGTTCCTGTTCGTAGTGTGATTGAAGACTCCATACTACCACTCAAGGATGGATCTGATGATGAACGATGGAGTCCGTTTAATGCTGAAGATGATAGATCTTCATAGGAACGACAACGAGGTACTAATGACGAAGTAGACGATGGCAATTCACACGGAATGGATGGTGTAAAACGTGTATCACGTAAATATAAATTAGTCCATATTTTCAAATCGCGTACAGAATAAGAGGGATATAAAACCTAAAATAAAAATAGAAGAAAATATTTATTTTATTTTTCTTAAATGTTTTATACCGTATATCTTACTTCCTTCTTTGTGTCATCAAATAAATGATTTATTAACTGTGTTGATTTCATATTTAATAGACTCCATACACTATGTGTCTTCTTTTCTAAATTCCATGTGAAACGTTCAAAATCGGTATTGCATAAAAATGTGCCATGTAAACATGTATAAGTATGACTTGCTAATTTAAGCTTAAAAGATAATAGACATTAAATAATACGTAGGCCATTTTGATAAGAATGTATATAAAAAGGAGTTACTTACTAAGAACATTTCATTAAACTCGAATGACACTGAATTTTGTGCCTGCAATTGATAAACGCAATCCAACCATTGAAGAAATACCGGGCTACGTTCATTTGGATCGGTAGCTCCAACTCCGTGGCCGCAACGATCAGCAAACTTGTGTCCGAATGCAATCCACTCACGTTGAATTAGAGTTTGAAAGCCCTAAAATTGAAGATTTTATGTGGCACAAACTAAAAAATCATGTGAAAGAACTTCACCTCAATCGTCCGATAGTACGGATCTAGCATAATCTGAGCAAGAGCCGTAATCTGTGGTGTACGATCCCATCCATCAGAACAATGTACTAAAACTGGGCGTGCTTGTTTATCGATTGTTGTTGCTACAAAACTAGCTGCAGCTAATAATAAGGATATATTGTGAAGCCATCGAGTTGATTCTAGTTGTGATAACCAACTAAAATAGCATCATAGAAAACATGTCACTGTTATAAAAGTCAATTAGAAATTATATAAAATTACTAAACACAGCAATTTAAACATAGGAAAATAAAGTCATCCACTATGTTGAAAAATAAAACGTTGATGGTTTGCCTTAGAATACAATATATTCTTTCTTCTGTTTTTTGGAAATAGTCGAAAGCACTGTTTACATGAAAATAAGATACGAAGATAAGATAAAATTACCATTCTCCGTTGGCTCCGCTAGCTATTGAAGTTCTTAACATTTGTGCACTTTTTCGAATTGCATGTATGTTAGGTAAATTCATAAATTGAACCTCACAATCTGCATAATATGGTGGATACTCAAAACCTCCACCTTTGGCACGATTTGCAATTGCTGCAGCATAACTACGAGCGTCAAGTATTAGTAAACGATTTGAACCAGGTTCACCTATAAAAAAACAGAAATTTTTTATCAACAAAATAATATGTTTGTTTTTCTTGTAAAATGTGAACTTACGATTAGGCTCCGTATAACAAGATTCAATGATAGCTGCAATCATTTTTTCATCTTCTTTTGACCGCCAAAACAACCATCCAACTTCAGGCTGACTAGTTCGAGCAATAACAGCTCCATTTTGATGTCTAAAGCAAGAAACAGAAGTATCAAACCAAGATTGTTCAATATACAAAGATACAAATTATATAGTGTTAACTGTCGTCAAAGTTTCAACTACTTCGAAACTATAGATTCTATTTCCAATAAAACTAACCTCCATACAACAGTTGGAAATCGTCTGTATGATCTAAATTTGGCCACTTCGTTTAATTCTTCATCTGTAATTGATGCTGGTACAATACAGTATTCAGGATAACTCGCACACAGTTTGTATTTTTTATTTATGGTTGTTAAACGCCATGTGTTTGAATCTAATTGTAATCTTGAAATTTCTTCTTGAAATCGATCTTTGTTATGTTGCGTTTGTCTTTCTGTATGTTCTGTAGGTGTTGCTTGCGCAAATTTGAAAGCAAATAAATCTTCAATTGTTGGTGGGGGTGCGATTGCATCAGAAATTTTTTTGAACCACCCCGTACACTTTTCTCCGGTAAAAAATGTCAGACGAAAACATCTAATATCTTTACAATGAACGTATAAATATAGATTATCTTTGATTTCAAGACACTCGATTAAACGTGTTGGACAATTAATAAATGAACCACTATCATTTGAATATATGAATAGACGGTAACATGTCAAATAAAGAAGACCATCGGCTGATGAACAATGATGAATGACATCTTCACCTGACAATAATTCGAATGGTAATTCATTGACATTCGTAGATGATGATTCTGTTGTACTATGTGTACCGCTTGACGAAGCATTTATTGAACTAGTTTTCAATATTCCTGGTAACTCATTGATCACGTGCATATCATCATCTTCAACTGAGGATGGAACAACCATAATAAGCACGTTCAATAAGTTTAAATGCAGGTGAATAAATATGAAAAGAAAAATAAAGCTTGTTTTGCGTTCATGAATACCTAATCATAATCTAAAATGAAAGTCAATGCAGACCGTTGTTTATAACGAATATCTGTAAGAGAAATAAGATATTTTCTGGTATAATGAGTGAAGTCACAACAAAAGATGTAAATCACCCATGCTAGCTCGACGAATATCAAAGAGAAGTTCAGTAACACATTTCAAATCACCAAGGAGTTTACTCTTCTCAAATGGAATGGTTGATTTGTCTTTGATTAAGCTTCATCCTACAAACAGTTTACTTTTCGTTTATAGATTTTATAATCTATACTTTTTCTTCCATTCACCTAAATAGATCAATAACATTGCAATTCAAATCAGATGCATAATTTCTGCTGAGAGATGAAAATAAGAAAATTAGTGGTCATTTTAGAAGGCGAGAAAATTGACTCGAACCATGATATTTGAGGATGATGGTGTTATACAGTCCTAAAAGTATTGTGAAACTATCCATATATTCTGTAGTTCTAACCAGAGTCAGTTTCCGCTAAAACTTGAGCGAATAACGGTGTAGTGGCGATTTGTTATAGCAGTAGGACTTCATCAGATACAATCGTGCAATAAACTAACAGTTCATCGTAAAAGTACCTAATTTAAATTAGATACAGCTACGATTTTCTTTATTTTAACTATCTCCGACCAACTTTATATTTCAAGTGTTTAAAGTAGAGATTTAACAAGCATGATATCATAAAAGGTACATTTCGGACTCTTTCACATAAGCCACTACAATCAGTTCTATATAACTCTTATATCAAATCGTTCTGAGATGTTCCTGTTAACAAGGGATATTTTGAGAAAAGATAGGCTAAAGGATACCTTTTCGATTGAGTTTTAAGCAAAAGCAGATCCCTAAGATGATACTTAGTAGGGATACTCTATGAAAAAAATAAGCCTAGAAATGTTTTCATGGACAAATTACTTTTTCCCAATGAGTCATATTTCGTATGAGGGCACCAGACAGAATGAATTCTTTTATCCGTAGTAAAAATCAGTCATATGTGTAACAAACATTGAGATGCATGAGAATCTATAAAAAGTATCAATTAAAAGAATATATGCTTTCGTTTTTTATTTTGATTCAATTCTTTCGAGTTATTGTTTCTGCATTTCGTGTTTTTCTCCATTGCATTGCTCACATTTTTTCTATTTCTGCTATGCTATACTGATTGTGTGTGTGTGTGTGTGCAGGAGGTGTGTTTCAATTGACCAATCCAACTTTAGAGAAAAAAAGATTTAGTTCTTACTTTGATACTAAAAGAAAAAGAACTGTTATTAAAATGATGTCAAATAAATCTGGTGTATTTTAGATATTCCAGGCCGAATTACAAATGACTTGTGCTGGAAAGTGGCGTCATCTACTACAGCCTTCAAAAGAGACAGAATTACTTGTCGACTGGAAACAAATAAGAGAGTTTTTGTTTCAGTTTTTATTTCTGCATTTTTGAAAGTTTAGGCCCTGTCTAGATCAGAGTGTGGTCTGATAACTGATGACTCATACAATCGAAGGCAAATAAGCGCTATCTCATTTTCAGTGTGTAGAACTCAATTCATTAGATGGAAATTTCAATTATAAGCCGAAATTATGATATATTCTGTTTCAAGTGTTCAAATTGTTCGGATAATTAGTCCTTTATAAGAAAAGTCACTGATGGCACCATCATATGTGACTATTTTAAGATACTTAATACCGCCATCATCGATTCCCGTGTTTGTTCGAGAGATCTGACTGTTTTAAATAATTCTTTTAATATAATATTTTCTGATCATATCCGAGCTTGTCCGATGAATTTGAGTTCTACTCCCACACACTTGAGACTAGAGCTGCGAAAAATAGTGATTTTCTTTTCTTATTCACGTTATATAATATAAAGTTCGTACACACTACACTATATATAATATAACGTGAATAAGAAAAGAAAAAAGAAAAGAAAATCGCTATTTTTCGCAGCTCTATTGATTACACTTTTTCATGCAACTGAATTTTGTCAGTT
>CAJNOQ010004309.1:0-17810 GCA_905250885.1 Didymodactylos carnosus | reverse complement strand
ACCCGCCGAACAAATTTTTGAGGTCGGTTTTTCAATCCAAAAACGCTCATCAAAATTTGGACTTCGAGGTAGTCTCTAGAAAAGTAGAAAGCACTGAACTATACAGTATTTTTGAGTCTAAACACGAACCCAAGATCAAAGGTGGGTCTTTATACAATATGAAATTAGGATTTTGACGAGGATTTCTGAAAAACCGACCCCAAAAATTTGTTCGGCGGGTTTAAAACTTGGCAGCTTTTATAGAGCTACTCGAATAGTATCTAAGATAATAATATCTTGAAAAGTTCACATGTAGTTTCGTGGGGACAGCTCCCGAAGTTCAAAAGTAGCTGTCGGATGTCGGAGTATTGGAGCTAAACGGTAAGTATTTTCGAGCTTGTTCTTGTAGCATTCAGACAAGCTACAGTGGCACTTTTCTTTGGCTACAAATTTTGTAGCTTTTCTTTGCTACTCAATTTGTGCTGAGTTCGCTGTGACTGTTGCAAAAAGTACAGTTTTGGTCCAAAACAATGGGCCACCCCCAAACGAAAATTATTGTACACATTGAAGATAAAAACTGGATTTCAGGGAAATAAATACGTAACTTTCGATGCTCTATCTAGCCCAGAGAAACAGAGCGCTTCAAGTTCTCGTAGTCTCGGAATATTCGGTTAGAAAAACCTGAAAAACCCTAAAATTCACGACTTGTTGCCGAGAAAAACACGCGTTCGGAATAACTTTTGCAGAGAGTGACCATCGGCTTTTACATACTTTTAGTAGCTCTATGGAACGCATACAGTCAAACCTTCCCGACGTCCAGTCGTGTATAAAGTGGGCGGACTGACGTCCGGAATTATCTATTTCGTACAACAATCGTTGCGTCTAGAGTATACCCAAATCAGGGTCAATTGTGCTCACTTTTTATGATTGTGTAACCCTTGATCGTCTGGCGTATCATCTCAAACTACGATTGTGCGGTTATTAGAAGTGATTTGAAATTTAGTACATCGAAAAATGGTTGTGGTGAAAGATGAGCTCCATCTATTGAAATAAAGTCGGATTTTATCTTTGAATTTTCTAGGGCAAATTTTGGATATTCATAGGATTTTAAGTTGACAATAGTTTATTCCTTTACTGCATGAACGTTTTAAAGTGTCCTTTACTCCTTTAGCAAAATCCGGGATTGTAAGTCATTTTTTCATTTGTGTAGGAGTGTTAACCAATAGAAAGAAGGAAAGAAGCGACCGTGATACAAGGTGAACAGAACGAGTCACTAGTAACAACACTTATAAAGCCGACCGAGTGAAACTTATTCTGTTTCACCATAAAAAAACCTTCTTCTTTAGGTCGACTGATTGAAACGATAAGGAGACTTATTTTGTTTAACTTCGCCCGTTGCCTAGCAAAATTGTTCTTTCTGGACACTTTTCTCATGCGAGTCATTTGTTCTCGATTATTTCTGATCATACACATTTGCGAAAAAGATGATTTGAAAGTGCAGGGGTCGTCGCGGACATATCTGAAGTTAGTTTTCGGATATTTGCTTTAATTATCATTTTTAGAACTCTATCGTTTATCCTATTAGATAATTAATCATTACATGACATCCTTCATAGTGAATATATACTATAGTACTTCATATGATGAAAGCCATAGTAGAACGTTTGATAGGATAATGAATCAGCTGATATGGTAATGTGAATAATAGGCTGTAGACGAAAATTATCTTTGTGAAAAAAAGTCAAACTGTCCTGATTTTCTGGATGTTCTAGTTTCATCTGTTTCCCGTTTCACTCAGTCGACTTTCCAATTTTCCCGCAGGGTAGTTGACTCTCTAGTTAAGCTGATCGAGTGAAACTCGAGGAGGCTTATTCTGTTTCACCACAAAAAGTTCTTTCTTTCCACACACTTTTCTCGTCTTGAGTCAGCCACTCGTTCTCAGCTATCACTATATAATGGTATCTGAGACGATTATATAATCGTGCAGAATTGAGAAAAATCTCATTTGAGCATATTTTTAATAACTTTGAGATAATGAGACACTTCATATACACTTCAGTGGTTGAAATACTTTAAATCAATTTAGTCAGAAAGAGTCTGGAATAATCTTGTACTTTAAATTAATTCAGATTAATGTACTTGTCCAAAGTGATGTAAAATAATTTTCTTTAAACATATTTATGTTAATCTTTTCCTTGAAAAATTATTTACATCAATTTAAGATGTCGACATTCGTTTAAACTAATATATTTGGAATAAATGTAAACCGATTTGGCTTCTGAAATCAATTCAAACTAATTTTGACTGTCAAAATCAATTGAAATTTATTAGAAAAAACATTCAAATGAATTTAAGAAGTTGAAACGGATTCATACCAATTTAAAAGATCAAAATTACTTTCCAATAGCTTTCAAATAAACTAATTTGAAGTAATTTAGTGGAAGAAACCAGTCTAAAGTGAAATTAGGTAAATTAATTGAAATTCATTCGAAATAGATTAATTTGAACGAATTTATTTTACATTACTGATTTATTTCAAACTGATTTATTTCATATGAATATTGAATTAATGCAACCTCTCAAATTATTGTAAAGTAAGTTTTGAACATTTTTTTGGTCAGAAATTACTTTAAATTAATTAAAAATTATTTGAAAGATTCAATGGGTTCACTCAAAGAGAATCAGAACGAGTTTAAAACTTCAGGATATGAATAATTTTGTTCACTACACGTGATTATGCGATCGTATCGAGAAACAATTTTGTTCTTCAACGATTTTCTAGAAATCTTTCGGAAAACCATATGGTTTTCTAATGTTTTTTTCTGTAAATTTGTGATAAATAAGATGTAGAACAGCATAAATACCGTATATCCGACGTTTTCATAAAAAATCAGAGCATTGCCTTAGAAAAGCCTTAGAAAATCGACTATTTACATCGTGTTCAAACAAAAATTTAAGCGCTAAAATAAGATTTAAAACTGACCGACTATAAAATGTCCTTTATATTGTTTCAATGAATTCTATCTTATCTGTAAGCTATACGTTATTGTATAAAATGAAAAATAAGTTCTCACTTTTGTCGAGGTAAAGGTCAATCGGTTTATTGAATGGTTTATTGAATGTTCCGCAGTTTATATCTTTTATATAGTGATCAGTCAGTAAATCGACATATTTTACTTTGTTCACAAACATTGACTTTTTAGATAGTCTATTTACATTACATCATTTAGAAAATATATATTTTTTTTTATCTCAAAAATTATTCATATTGAGCAATATGTGCTTCATACAAGACTTTAATCTAAACTACATCACAGTTGAAAGAATTGTGCATCGACTGTACTCCTATTTATCAATTGTAGAAGAATTTGATGTATTTTTAATACCAGATAATATTTTGAGTATAAGAAGCTTAGTAACAGGCAGCGTATTTCAAGTATACTTGAATTGTCAAGAAAACAAGTTCGAATATATCTATTCGAAAAAAATTTATGATCGATCAAGGAAAAGAATTTTTGTTTTTCTTTTGTCTTATTATATATATACTATATAGATAAATGATGGTTTGGGAATAAATGGTTGCGTCTATATACTATGAAAACAAAATACATGACATTAAATGATGTTGTTGTATATAATAAAAATATAAGATGCATGCAAAATTTTTTAGGCGGTTTATATTAATATTTAAAAGATTAAAGTTCAATAAAATAATTTAGTCAAAATAGATAACTTCTCTTTCCTCTTCGTAGTCTCTTAGAATAATGTTATATTTGTAAATATAAGAAAAATCTAAATTTCTTTTCTATTCTACAAATGTATACTAGACAGCAACTTAAACTTAATGTGATTTTAAAAGATTATGGAAATAACATTCTTTCCATCTCAGTTGACAAATTTTCTAAGAAAAATCAGGTAAAACTAAATTTTGTTTATGGTGAAATCATTGATTCGATCATGAGAAAAAATCTAATTAAGTTTATGCTAAGATAAACATGCTTTAAATCTCGTAATACGTTTGAGTGCATAAATTGTCGGACAAAATGAGAATAAATCACGGAAATAACATGCTCTTGATCCCGGTTCGACAAAATTTTGAAAAAAAATATGAAAAAGATCTCGGTTACAAAAACTAAATCTTTTTATGTCAAAAGCATGGAAAAGATCATGGAAAAAAGCATGTAATATATCTTGTTTCATCTATATGATCAGATAACATGGTTTAGATCTCGGAAATTGTACATATCGTACAATGAAGTAGCAATGTAGTTGGTCGAAGTGTAAGCAGAGTTTGAGAAGAATATCGATGCATTTACTAAGTAAGTATGTGCATATGATATTAATACAGTCATCAAGAAAACATATTGCATCATTTGATAGTCTATGTATTTTATATTCGCAGACATATTTTTGCTAAATGCTACGTTGTAATATTGAAATGTCTTGCAGAAATTGATTAGTAATTTCTATAATTGTTGTTTTATCAAAAGACTAGTAATCCAAGATGCAGTCGTTCTCTATCTATTACCATTTTTTGGTTAAATAGATGAAGCTGAACATTTACTGGAAAACTAGTATAATTAGATGAAGAATATAGACAGTTTGTTCACTCCAAAGTATTGCGAGATCTAAAGCATATTTATCCTAGCATAAGCTTAATTAGACTTTTCTCCTTAATCTAGTCAATGATTTCGCCATAAAAAGAATTTAATTTTCATAACCAAGATCTTTTATTTGAATTTTTTAAAAAATTTGTCAACCAGGATCGAAAGAAGGTTATTTCCGTGATCTGTTAAATTCACATCCTAAACTGTCCATCTAATTTATACTAGTATTCCAGTAAATGTCAAGCTTCATGTATTTAACAAAAAAAAATGAAAATAGACAGAGAAAGACTGAAACTTGTGCTATTAATCTTTTGGTAAAGTTGATGAGATATTGTCTTTCGTATCAATTAGAGAAATTACTAACCAATTTTTGCGAGATATTTCACTATTACAGCGTAACATTTAGCAAAAATGTGTATACTAATATAAAGAAGTTCATCGATTGTCAAACGATGTGCGCTATCTTTCCTTAATGGCAGTATTATATAACAAGTACATTTGATCTCAAATCAAGGCAGACAGAAAAAACGATAGACCATTTTGATTAATTTGCTATTTCAGTTTTTTGTATCATTTATTTGCGATCATGTCATAATTTGGAGTTCGATTATTGATTAATGATCATAGTCTTCTTCAGAAATGTAGTAGAGTATAGTATACAAGATCTGACATATATTTAGTCATGTCAATCACGAAGAAGGAAAAAAAAAACATTCAATTTATCGAAATATGTACTCCTACATAACATACTCCTTTTCTTTACTTATATTTTCGCTCCTTCGTCTATTGCATCGAGGTTTTGCTTTGATCCGTATTACAGCCGGCAATAAAAATTTCGGGGGCGTGTCATTTTTTTTCTTTTTCTGTTTATAAAATAAAGATTCTTTCTTATATTGTTCTATTGACATCCGTCAAAGAGTAAAGAAAGAAAAAAATATTTTATTTTATTTTTTTGAGAATATGGCGTCACACAAACACTTTGCACTTCACAACGTTATTTTCTTCAGCTATATCGATGATGATTAATATGTGTAGTCTTTGTGTAGAAAAATTTTCAATAGTCTCAAAGATATACATCGTTCTTCTTCTTTTTTTTTTCTTCTCTGATAAAAAAAGAGGTTTTTTCTATTTTGTTTTTTGTTGTTGTAGAAAGAAACAAAAATTATTTGTTTGAAGCAGAAAAAACCAACGGAAAGTACTTAACCTTGATAATCGTTGCACGCTTTTATATTGATCGTCATTTTTTTCTTTCTTCCGCTCTTCCCTCTACTATGTACTATACTTGTATTGAGTATGATACTCTCGCTCTTTTGTTTTTGTATTTGTTCGTTCGTAAAATGATGAGCAATATGTTTGATTGACAGTCACGGGCATTTGTATTGGAAAAAAAAATAATTAATTATATAATGTTGAATTTTAAAAAGTAATGGTTAATTAAAAAATATTATTTCAAAGATAAAGGTAGTAATAATAAGTAATTTTCTTTATTTTTTCTTTATTTTTATATCTTTATAACAAAAACAAACTCATAGATTTCTATTTTCATTGTCTTTTTTTTTCGGTAGACGTTCTTCCACTCGATAACCGTATACCTTTGAATTTAACAATGAATTCTTTCAGAACTTACATTACAATTTTGGTCGTCGATTAAAAGATAACGTATAAGTAGTTGATATTTAATGGTGGATACACACTGTTGAAATGTCATATGTAACTTGTTTTTGTTTTTTTCTTATAAATTTGATAATTTTTCATTTTCTACGTATCATTCGCACATTTTTCATTAGTCAAATTTGTTGAAGAGTTTATCGACACAGTCGATTCCTACGTATATTCATTTCTGATTTTAATCACCAACATGAGACATGGTCATGATATTTGAAAAAGTAAAAAAAGAGCATTATTTCGACTAATCATGTGCATATCTGCATGTATATGATCGCTAGAAAATAATCACCACGTTAATGTCCACGTTGATAAATTCAGTTCGATCAGTGTATACCTTGCCTTAGGAGTTTAATGAAGTGTTTCAAAAAAATGTCGCAAAAAATTGCCGTCATTACTAGGCGTGTTTTTGTATCTTTCTTCCGTTTTTTTCCTTTTCTTTTCTTTTCTTTACGGTTGACAGTTAATCAAAAATGTTGTAGATTTAGTAATTAGGAGTCGAGATCTACTGCGGTTAATAAGGGTTTATGGAAATGGAAATAAAGCGAGTAGATTAGGTAAGTTTTAGATATATACTTTAAAACCGAAACTGTTAGTACAAGGTGCCCAAAAAATACGTTGACAAAATTAAAAGCGAAAAGTTTTTATAAAGAATATTTCGCCAAATTTTCGCATTTGACATTTTTTGTACCATTTTCTCTCCTCTTTCAGATACACTTTAAATTTTTTCGTTAGCTCTATTCTGCATCATTTTATAGATTCAAATCCAGAAGTTATTGTGCGTTTTTTCCAAGGAAGAAGACAATCTGATATTGCCCGCTCGCTGAATTTGTCGAGGCAACTCGTCTCCAAAGCTATCAAACGTTACCAGGAGACGAGGAGCAACAATGACCGGCTTCCTGCATTTTGTAGGGCTTTTTTGGCTTGCCAAAAAAGTGGAACAGAAAAAGTATGTTTCTATTTTTTTGGTCCGCTGTGCGTTTTTGACCTTTTTTGTAGCATTTTTTCAGTTTGAATTCCTCTATAAAATGATATAGAATAGAGCTAACGAAAAAATTTAAAGTATATCTGAAAGAGGAGAGAAAGTGCTACAAAAAATATCAAATGCGAAAATTTGGCGAAATATTGTTTATAAAAAATTTTCGTTTTTAATTTTGTCAGCGTATTTTTTGGGCACCCTGTATTGTTTCAAAAACTCAAAGCTTTTTATCTAGTCTATGCAACTGTTCACGTCTTACCTATATCTTCAAGTGTAGCTCGGCAACGATATGCTCCTTAAAACAAAATCAACTTTCAATGAGCGTTTTACAAGAAGGATGAAAGGAAATTGTTACTTGTACACTAAAATACTTTCTGAGAATTATGTAGAATTCTTATACGATACAGTTACATTACTTTGTATTCATATACCTCGATCATTCTAGTTTTATGATGCGCTAAAAAATGTAAAAAAGAAAAGATTGTTAATAGTGTCAGAGTTGAAAAAAAAGTAATGTTAAGCTAGTACTAGAACACAAACTTTAGAACAAAATTTCAACAGAAATATGATGATGAACAAACTAGTAGTGTACATTTATCAATGATTGTTTCAGATTGTTGTTTTATCTACTGTACAGTTGATTTTTGCTAAAAAATTCATTTCCAGTGTTTCAGCAGAAGTTTATGTGCACTCTCATACTACAGATATATATATAGGATTATTCTTCTTGATTAATCTAGATGTATTCTAGAATAAAGCTTAATTGATTATTCTTCACACTTTTATTTACGCTATGATAAACGTGTTTTTATTCGAAGAATTCTATTCCGTGCTATGTTTGACAGTTTTTCATTTATTATAGTTTCTTCTTTTTCTTCATTTTTTTTCATGTGTAGAAATTTTCTTTTTTTTTAAAAAGATCACCATGGTCGTATGTAGGATGAAGCAGACATAATCGAGGGAAAGAAAAGAGAAGGGTGATCAGCTCTATTATTCTAATGTAATTTGGTGCAAACTACCATAGTGAAGGTTTTTTTCTAAAATGCATGCTCTGTGCATATGTCACGATCTGTTCTGTAGTATATGAGAAACTTTCTCAAAAAAAACAACTTCAAAAAGTTATTTGTTTGAAAAAAAGAAGTTTGACTAGCGTATAAATCCAAATATTTAATATACTTTGCGAGCAGGCGATATAATAAATCGTAATCGAGCAAGCTATGTGACTCATATTTTGTAAAAATATAGAAAAACCTCAGTGCATGAAATAGAATCAATATTATTGTAACCATTTTTTTTGTTCAATAGATATGCTGTTTATGTCGAGAAGAGACATCAGATTTATGTAAAAAATAAAAAAAAAGGGAAAAGCCATCTAAATATCAAGTGTAAAAAATCTTTATCAATTTCAATCTTAATATAGAACAGGATTGACGTAAAAGGAGTGTATAATCATCATAACGAAATGAGACTTATTACGTTTTACCATAAAACATTTCCTTTTTCCCTAAGTCCTTCCTCGCTTAAGATAACAATTCTTAATTTGAACGAGATTTCTATCGTTACAGAGTTGAAAAGATTAACGATCTGCACTTGTTTAGTATATGCTCTAGTTCACATATGCTAAAGTTTCGATCGATGAGTATATTTTTAACAACTATGTCGTCTTTCTCAAGATAATTAAAACAGTTAGGTTTTTATTTAATAGTGTATAGACAAATGTAGTACAAGTGTCTGTTTTGTTTTTTTAAGAGATATATTAACTATCATCAATTACATTGCACATTTTAAAGAGGAAGATAAGAAGTAAGTTAAAAGATGACTCTCTGTAACATGACTGTAGTCGTTTTCTATACTCTATATATAATACAAAGTATCATCTGACTATGTCCTCAGGAGTATTTTGATTTTTCTGAATGTTGTTTCAACCAGTCGACTTTTCTATCTTTTTTGCGCAGTATATTTGATCTTTTCTTATTATCATTTTATTGTTGTAATAACAGTGAAAAAAGTCAAAAGTGCAATTATCAATCTCAATAATTGTGTTCAAGGTGGCTTATTTTTCGTCGTATTTTGTCAGGCACAAAAATTTTAACTATGTCATCATGGTAAAATAGCAAAAAATGCTTAGAAAATGGTGTTTTGGATATACTGAATAGACCGACAAAAGTGCATGTTGTGAGATATATAATTCCAAAACGTTATTTACGAACCGATGCTCTATCCTTCATACAGCGTCAATTTTAATGGCTATAGGCTCAGACTTTTTCATAAACAATTAAAGAGCAAGGACTTTTATTTGCTTTCAATTAGTAAGTGCAATCCCTCGATAGATTGTTAGATATGAGAAAATAGAATATAAGTTTTCAAGTTAGTCACTTTGGTTTAACGCCTCAGTGAGAAACTTAAATACCTGGACAAACAATAACAACCAATTTTTATTTTGTTTTTGTCTTTTATTTTTTTGACACTTTGACAAGGCATGTGGCAAATGCCATATATCACGAAAAGAGGATTGTCTAGTAATTACTCTTCTTTCTTGATCTACAAATAATGAGAATGATGTCGCTAACAATCGGTTATCAGTTTTTAAACATTAAATGATCGCGATTACATTGTTCAACTGTCAAAAAAACGGCTAGTTGATGATGTCTTTTACAGACTTTTAAAAGAGAATGTTTTTAAATTAATTATGTTTTTATTAACTAGCTAAAAATAACGTTTTCTAAAGTTTTTCATTTCTAAAAATTATGACATTCACTATATTGTTAGTCTTATCCTGACTGACAGTTTAGAGTAAAATCTTTCAATTTCTCATTCTGAAAAAAATGAGAAACCTTAGAAGATTCTTTAATGGGACTTCTACCGAATATATCTTTACTAGAAATGATGACAAAATAATAAGTGTGAGTGATGTCTGGTTTTTGACAAAATGGATTAGAAATGGTGACTATTAATAGATAGTTTCTTACCGTTAGAAAAATAGTCCATCAAGTTCGGTATTGTAAACGAGATGCTTCTTTCTGTTTTAGAATGTTAACACCCTTTTTGGATGACCTGTGTCAATGTAGAAGCAAGAGTTTGAACTGTATCACAACAAAGACAGTTTACTTTGTGAGAGAAAAAAAAATACATTAGTATAGCACGTTAAATGTGTGTCATCTATTCTTTTCTTCTTCATATTTTTATCTGACTAAACGTACATCTGCAATTTTGCGCGTGAAAATATAAAGGTTTTTCTGTTCGCTTTCTTATTTATATTTAATTTTTTTCGCTGCTATATTTCCCATCAGCCTACGCTCATGATATTCTATTTAGACAAGGACAAAAATCTTCTTATAGTCATGAACAAAGTAAAAAAAAAGAAAAAGAAAAGTGAATATCAGTTTTTTTCCACAGTAGTACAGCAGTATAAATTTATATGTACTAACCACTTAATAACACCGTTTAGTTTGTTCAAAAACAGAAATCGTTTCCTTTTTTTTCTGAAATATAACATCTGAACCGTTTACCATTCTCTTTTTCAGAACATTTTTTATTTAACACAACATGTCCATCACAAAACAAAATTTAGCTCTATGTATATGTTATCACGAAAATATATGCAATTAGAGAGCCAGTTTCAGCAACAGATTGGTTCCATACATTAACATTAACCGAGTATGTGCATTATATACTCAAAATTTGCAAAAATTCACATATCTATTATGAATCGTTCTCCTTCGACAATAATAAAGACTTCAGAGGTAAGTTCTGATCTATCGACAGCAACAACGGGTGAAAATACAAACGAAACAAGTGAAAATGACCATACATTATGTCATGAAATCACCGCTAACACAACATCAACAACGGTTATTCAGCAACCACCGTCGAGTCCAATACGTGCATTAACACCACGTTCTGACACAGCTTCATCGTCATTTATTGGTGTTAGTGGTGAATCATTTGATTTAATACCAAAAAATTATGCTGTGATTGAAACTGGTGATGCTGTGGAACTAGAACGAATTATTGATTTATTACGACAGTTTTTTCCAAATACAAAAGTACTAGAATATAATAATAACAATCGTGGTAGTCGTGAACAATCATCAACACCAAATTCATTTGCCGGTTCGCCAAGTCGTTCATTTTTAGCTGCTAATCAACAAACATCTACCGATAGCTTACGTGTACCAGATTTACGTTATAGATCATCAAATAATTCGTCGCCAAAATCTTCGTTTGAAAGTGATATATTCAATGTCGAACGACATTCAAGTAGTGGTGGTTATCTATCGAACCTCTCAGACTATTCGGACAAACAGAATCGATCAATTAATTCACAAGTATGTACACAGGTTTACCACTAAATAAAAAGAGAAAGATGGTTAAATTGTGTATTTTCAACTTATCTTTAGGGTTTTAAAGGAAAAGTGAAAGATTATTTACAGCGTCGTTATCTCGTACAGTTAGAAGAGCATACGCAACGGAAAGATACATTTACTAAATGTCGTAGTGATGATATACATTACAGTGTATGTCAGGCTGAACACGAGTTATCGTTACCAAATTCATGTTTATCACAAAAATCTCCATTTCAACAACAACGTCATGAATTAAGTTCAAGTCACACTAATATCAGTAGTTCTATCAGTGAGCCAACAGAAACATTTTCAGCGTTAAATATTAAAGCTCGTTCACTGGATTTAACTGTTCCCAGTGAACATTCTGTATCCGAATCTACTATTTATCCACAAATAAGTCGCTCACATAGTAAACGTCGTTTAGAACGGTCAGTACTAGCTATACTGTATATATTTTATCTAATCAAAGAATTTTCTTCCGTTTTCTCTTTTAGAATGTTAACAATCGATATGGAAGATACACCTAATTCAAATTCACAAGATAAAGAATCGTCAGAAGACAAACACATGTCATCTCCTCCCGTTGATGTCGCAAAAATAACATTTAGTATCGATCAACATTTTGATACCATTGAATCACCCTCTGATGAAACTAGAGAAGAAGTTAACATTGCATCAATAACAATAACAAATCCTGCGCCGGTCCTATCCACAAAAGCGAGCAATGTACGATCTCATTTACCACAAAATTTGACTGTGGACGATGCATTACAAAGTGAATTTATTGAACGAAATTTTCGAAATCCTCTTCAATATTCATATTCTGAGCAAATATCCAACAAGCAATTAGATCAATCACCAGATCATCAACAATTAAATCAATCAACTACCCTCATACCCTATCAACGTCAATATCCTCCGCCAACTGATACAATGAATTCATGTTTGAAACAATTATTACACCCAGTTCATCGTCTTCAGCCTACAACACAGATTAAACAACAAACCATCGACAGAATTTTAACGCCAATGGTATTTCCATCGCTTCTTCGCGGATCAGTAACACCATTTTCAGCTGCTTCGGATCCTGGACAATATCAGTCGTCTGCATGGACAACACCCAATCCTTATGCGTTAGTGAATTTTCGTTTTCCAAAATCACAAGAACCAATGGTGGCAAATGCACAAGGATCTATAGCACAATTATCGAATTTGACAAAAATTCTATGTGATGAACCAAGCGTTTTTACTCCCATAACTCCAAGGTATAATGAATCATATCGATTCCATTTTAAAATTATTCCTTCTCGTTATTTTATTTTTCTAGATTCAAAATAGAAGCTCAGGAGCCACCTGCTGACCAAATCCCAGCATGCCAAATATGTCGGCAACGATTTGATTCAAGACAAATGTAAGCCTTAAATAAAATTGAAATAATTTAATTCATTGATTCATTGTTCTCCTTCTAGGTATATAGCACATTATCGGAGTCATTTACAGAGTACTGCTGGAGATGATAAAACTAATGTATCAGACGGTGAGAGAATAGATTCACGAAGTTATCAGTGCAAAATTTGTTTTAAACGATTTTCAAGGTATTGTCGATGTAAAACTAGTCTTTTAACTTTTTTCATCTTCTCTTTACTGTTTTCAGGAGTGATATGTTAAACAGACACCTTCGTTTGCATTCTGGTATACGACCATACAGATGTACAATGTGTAATACACATTTTTCGAGAAGTGATCATTTAAGTACACATTTGCGTACGCACACAGGTTTGTGGCAAAAAACTAGTTAGTTTTCGTCTTCTTAAATCATTTTATTTTATGTTTTTACTAGGTGAAAAACCGTACGCTTGTCCAGAATGTTCCTATGCAGCGTGCAGACGAGATATGATCACAAGACATCTGAAAGTACATAGTAAACAACGAAATGAACGAAAAAATGCTACATCAAGTATGGGTAGTAGTCAAGATTCTGTAGGATCGAATGGATGAAAATTTGTATAGAGTAAAAAAAAGGTTTTAAAATGTACTCAACGAATCTGATCATGTTGTGCATACAAAAGAAGTTATAATCAAATTAGATATGACTTATACCTCTAATCGAAAAAATTTCAGTAGTTTAATACCCCGGTAAACGACAATATTCTAGTCATATTCAGGACGCTGGCGTCTGGTTTTTTTGTCTTCTGTTTAATTATAGTCTACTTCTAACGTATTCTGAAGTTTTCCTAGAGAATTTATCAACGGCAAATAACAGTATCCCTGAATCAATTTATTTGTATTTCTTCAAACGTCTTATGTATATATATGTTTCTTTCAAAAAAACAAAATACGTTTACTATCAAAAGAACCCGGTTTTTCTGTTTTTTCTTGATTATAGTTTCGATTTTTTTAAATATCGAATTTATTTTTTTATTCCCGACAAAAGTTTATGTTTACATTTGTTTTTTCCTTGTTTGTTCCAGAGCGCATGAGCTCTAAAATTGCTATAGTCTGATCTCAATAAGCGATTTTTGTTTGATTGATAAACAAAAAACCTATAAGTGTGATAATAGTGATAGAAGACTACATCGTGACAAAAGTCTTTTCCCCTATTTAGAAGGCTAACATCACGATGAGTTGATTATTCTTCAAATTAATATTTCAAAATTATGTATCCTAGTGTCTCTAATTTAGTTATAAGGACAGTTCCTAATAAAATGAGTATAGTTTTATCTCACTTTTAGACCTGAATTTATTAGTGAATATTCCGAGAAGAATGCTCGGAAGTGAAGTGATCTAAGAGTACGACATTCATTCTTCTGTTTGTCCTTTTATTCTATTGTTTTTACGGGTGGTTAAATATTTTTCAAAAAGTATTTTTCTTCTCTAAATACGTTCTGTTTTTTTTTTTTTGTTATATATATGAAACTGTTAAATAAATTTTTAATTAAATCCAAAATATGAATCGGAGAAACAGTTTTGTGACTAAAAAATTATAAAAGTTCGAATGGGTGCTATTTTTCAGTAATACAGTTAATTTGGTTCTCAAAATCATGAATCCTAGATCTTCTGATTTGAAACTTTTTCTGCCTCGTTTCTGCTCTGTTTTGTTCAAAGGTCTACGGATCTTTCTGATTTTGGATTTTTATTTTCCGATATTTCTTGCTTTAAATCTGGTATTTAAAGCCAGCCTGAATAGGGAATTCAGGCTGCAATCTTTGTTCAAACTCGCTTGAGATATTTTTGTTTAGAAAAAAAAGAAACACAAAATAATCTTTCAGTATTACAAATACATTTCTTTCAGTAAACTTGATTTATGTTTTAAAACAGAAAATCTAAATCTGAATTCAACTCATCTATATGAAGAAGAGAAAAAGGATTTCATTATTTCAACGACTATTGAAGTCAATATTCTGATTTAAAACTAAAAGTACAGCCACAAGAAAGAGCGTGCTTCCTCCTTTTTCCGGAGTCAAAATATTAGTGTGTTTATCTATTCTTTTTTTTTGTTCTGTTCGTGAATTTTCTATATGCTATTTAAATAGAGCGTTACAGGAATAGATATTATGTTTAATTCATTGCTTTTATTTCTCTTACGTCATTCTGCCTACAAAGCGCTTTATCTATGCTAGTTTAACTTTAGTGTCAAAGAGAAGAACAGTACGTAGTATAAGTGAAATTAGCGTAAGATTTATTATCAAAATTCAACAAAATAATCACGAAAAAAAAGAGCTATGACGTTATAGTTGTAAAATAAAAAGAACAGGGGCGTATTAGACAGCGAATCGGCCCACTCGGATTTCCATTTTCAATGACCAAATTTCTGAGAAAAGTCACATTTCAATTATTCACTGTCATTCCCGAGCGAAAAAAGTAAAACAAGGGTGGAAAAAATATGTGAAGGACGGGGGCGCATCAGAGAGAGAATCGGTCCATTCGGATTTTTTTCACTTCTAAACCTAGAGAGACTGAATTTTGAGAAAAATCCACTAATTCAGCTAGAACTATACAAAAGTAAAATACTCCGGTCTTCCTTAAAACCCACACAAACTACTTGGAACTCTTAGAATATGATCAGAAGAGTATATTAAATAGTTAGAATACCAGAACAACTCTAAAATGATATATTCCCTTACAATGGATCTCTAGAAAACCTTTGGAAATCCCAATAATGAGAAAATAGATGTTTTTACTCTTCTAACTCTATCAACGTTTATATCAAGGAAAAGTGAGTATTTTCTGAGAGTTTCAAATGGTTTGGAAGGATTTTAAGGGAGACTGAAGTGTTTTACTTTTGTACAGTTCCAGCTGAATTGATAGATTTTCCTCAAAACCCCGGTCTCACTAGGTTTACACACCTTTTCCTGGAAAGAAAACATAGCCACAAGATTCAGTATGGTCGATAACCTATGTTTCAATTTACTTTAGAGATTACTCGGGTCAACTAATACAAGTCTAGGGACTCCCAGCAAAACTCATACCACGGCTAAAACTGCAGAGGCTAAACCTACTGATCAAGCTATCGTAGGCAGCTTACTTTGTAGAAAATTCGACGAGCTTTAAAATGGTATATAACATAAAATGTACTTGTTTTTTTACTAGTGTAATAAATAGTAAAAACGAGAAGTATGTCATATTTTTCCCGAATCGGTTTACTTCTGGTCCATAACAAAAATCGGTTCAAAAACAAATGGTAAAAATGAGTCGGCTATCTTGTAAAGAATTTCATGCTCTATCAAAATATATATAAACTGAGATGCGACCTGACTTTTAAGTACACAAAAAAATTAAAATTTTGTGAATCTTTATCCCATTAAGTATGCGACCATATAAAAGTGTGGTCTGCCAGTTTTTAATTAATAGCAGTGAAGATATGATTTAGATGTCTTTCAATTCAGTTTTTGATCTTCTATCTAACAGTGACTGAATGAATCTTATCTACGGTTTTAGTCAAGAGAAATAATTAAATTACTAGTTGGATGGGATATCAAGATGATGATGATGAAAAAATAATTTTTGTCACCCTTTTTTTACTTTTTTTCGTTCGGGTAATGACAGAGAATAATAGAAACATGACTTTTCTAATAAATTCGATCATTGGAAATGAAAAAATCCGTGTGAGACTATTCTCACTCTAATGCGTCCCCGTCCTTCATGTATAGAATTTCTAGTTTAATGTTATTGTGAATTGATAACTTCAGTTTAAGATTCTTCTTCGTCTTCCTCCTCGGGATAATCGTCAGCTTCATTCAATTTATCTGAGTTATTACTATCGCTGTCTTCATCGTCTGAGTCTCTTCTCGGCTTCGTTCGATACCTAAAAGAAATGATATACGTATTAGCTTTTCTATGAATTATCCTATTTTCAACTGTTCGTACTCAAGATCGACTTTTGATAAGGAACGTAGAGTTGAACGATTATTATTTATCAATAATTTTTCTGTTGTTTGCTGGATTAAATATTCCTGAAAAACAGTAACAAGCCCCATGACGTATTATTCTTTTCAGAATACGAGATCAACATAACCTTTTTGAATAACTTCTAACAAAGACAGATAGAGAGTTGCGGTTTTCGCCATTCGAGAGATATTGTTTGGTTAGCAAAATGAATTTCAAAATCGTTTTTGAAAGCAGGTTTTCTAGGAGATCTTCGCGAAAATAAGTCATGCCTCCATAACTTTAACTAAGAGTATTTTCATTTTTTTCATGGATAGGTAGACCAGAAGAGTATATTGTTCAAAATGAGAGTTAAGTGACACCTTGATTTTTAGCCGTTCTGGCGTGGTATCGGATTCTCTTGGGGCTTTAGGATTTGGTAGCCGCCGGCATAGGATAATCTTGAAATCGCATAAAACATACATAATCAACCATACTGAATCTGATGACGATGTTCATTGGAAGAGAATTCCAAAACCTGGTGAAAATTGAGTTTTACCAAAACTGAGATTCTCGGGTTATTCTCACCTAATACTAAAACATTTACAATTCACTCATAAAACATTAAAACCAGTTGAAAACTACAGAATGTAAAATAGTTATGTCATTCTACATTCTATAGATTGGTAAATCTACTGAAATACAACCTATAAAAATGTACAAACCTAAGGCCTCTACAAAACCTTTGGCCAAAGGTATGAACTTTCAATTTTTTCAATCCAAGAATCACTTTTAGCGCACAAAATTAACCATATCTTGAACTTTTCAACTGGTTTTAATGTTTTATGAGTGAATTGTAAATGTTTTAGT
>CAJNOQ010004308.1:0-17812 GCA_905250885.1 Didymodactylos carnosus | reverse complement strand
CAGTCAGATCTGTAATTTTTCACGCACTTTAATCCATATTTTCACGGAAAAATTACAGATCTGACTGACAACTTCCAGGTTGAAAAGTCCATGACTACATACTTCACAGACCTTAATGATCGACGAACTTTTCTATGTGGTTCAGAGAAAAGTAGGTGAAAAAACCACGGACGTTTCGTTTTTCAAATTTACAGTGATCGTATGTTTTTCTTGTTGATTGCTGCATTTGTTTTGTTACATTTTGTGGAAAGATGGTGAACATTACAAGATACTGCATAGCCGGAATCTGTGGTTTGAAACGGGAAAAATGTGACTGCAAAGGTTGATGGCAAAAACGTTGAAAAGAACGTTTTTTTCCGAATGTCACGATAAAGTCATTTCATTCAACGCTAAAAAAGTTGAAGTCAACGACAAAAGTATAACATCCCGAAAAAGCAACATTCAACATTTTAGCTAAAAGGAAACAACGGAAAATTAGCATCAAGTGAACAGACCAAATGTGCAGGCATTTTCTCATTGACAAATTTCTGAGCCTATCGATAACTTTGAGACGCTTTGTGTTTTATTGGGTATACTATTCAGTCTACTGGTGGCATCTTCTTTACTAACGTTTGCTGTTATATGGACTATGTATTTCAACTGATTAGAACAGGATTTTGACTGATCAGACTTTTGAAAATTCTCGACGTATTCAGAAAGTGGTATACTCAACTGCACGTATTGGCTACTATTTTCTGCCACATCCCTTCTGTTGTGTTGGAAGAGAAAAAAAACAAACAAGAGATGTAAGAAATCTTTCCAAAGAGAAATAAGAATCTTTTCCAGAGATAAATATGGAGGAGATTACTCTAGTGGAGGTGCTTGATCTAAGTACTTGATTGTTTGGGAAATATTTGAAAAATTTGGCAAGTAGTTTTGAAACTAACAACTACTTGTTATGAGCTTTTACAAGCGCTTCTTCGAGATTGTAATACTTGCTGCTAGTACTACGAAGCACTTTGTAAAAGTATGTACAGTATCACTTAACACTTATTTGTCGAATTAGACAAATAAGCTTACCTCTGAAAACGGCAAGTATCGGCTTTTAGTGTTAATAGACTGATGGAAAGAGTCTCTTCAGGCATTTTTGTTGTTGAAAAAACAGGATTGATTGAATGAAAGTTTTACAAAAAGTTCGGTGTAGATTTAAATTTCCGAATCTCTTCTTTTTTGAATTCTTACTACTATTACCGAGATATCTGAAACAACATCGTCCTCCATAATATAGTACAGCAAATATTTCAGCTATAGTAGTGAGAATTCAAAAATCTATATCTGCATTGAACTTTTTCTAAAACTTTCATTCAATCAGTTCTGTTTTTTTCATCTTAACAAAAATACCTGAAGAGACTTTTTTCACTAGTCTGCACACTATTTGATCTTCTCTGTGCGGGACCTAGATGCTCTCAGATACCCCTTTGCTTTTGAACAGAAAGTCATTAAGAATACAAATTAACCTGTTACATATCACCAAATCGAAAGATTTTAAAAGGTTTTTCGATCAAAACCGATTGTAGATTCGCCTTCTCCACAGTTGATTATCTTGTACGCAATAACTTTTGGGGACTTCAGAAAAAAAATGTCAACATTGTTTTGCTTCTGATCCGAGGCTGTGACTTTTTCGAAAATTTTTGAGCAAGACCATGAGAAAAAAATTTCTGAAGCATCCGGTCCAAAAACTATCGCGTACAAGATAGCCAACTATGGAGAAGACGAATGTGCAATCGGTTTTGACAGAACAAGCTTTTAAAATTTTTCGATTTGGTGATATGCAAGAAATAGGATAATGAAACATCAGTTCAAACATCCTCTGTTTCGCTATACAGCAACTCAAAATGGAAAGTGGTCACAAATGTTTTTTTTGATTTTTATTGTGTTGCTTCTCTTACCGTTGTTTCAGATTATATATCCTCCGATAATGTCTCATTTCATCACTCTTACACTTTTGACTTTACTTATCGCAACTGCGTTTGGTAAGTCATATGAGAGCGGAAAAGACTGCGTTTCCATATTAAATGTCTATATTTATACAATGTTTCCTCGTTTAGGTGAAGAGTGTGAATCGCCAACATTTAGTGTAAAATCTCATACGACGAACGACGCTCGTTTAACAGCAGAAACAGCTGCTTCAGTTGAAATAACAGTTAAATGTAAAAATAACAGAGTGAAGGTGTGTGATTAATGCTTAGAAAAATATACAAGATAATTCTTCTTTAATTATTCATCGTTTCAGACTGGACCACTTTATGCTGATGTTGACGGTCAGATAATACCATGCGGTCAACATAGTAAAAATCCAGAAAAATACTATGTAAGTTGTATAGTTAATGATTTTGATTTTTACATTGTCTAATCTATTTTCTTTTTTTCTTTTATTTAGCTTAGTCTTGCAGGTCATCACAAGCAGGTTCCACAAGGCAAACATATAATTAAACTCTATGATGTTGAAAGTTATTCAACTTTGAGAAAAGTGATTGTCTGAACTGAATCTACTATAGAATGATAATTTATCTTTATTCTTCTTTTTAGGCACGAAGTGAAGAAGCCGCTAAATCTGTAAAAACATTTGGTGAAATTGATTTTCATCATCGCGTAAGCTTTTTTATACAGAATACACAAGCAGTGATTCATTTATCATTTGTTATTTTCTAGGGTGTTAGTACCGGACCATGGATTCAAAGCGAATTCTTTGCAGCTGCTATCTTTGTCGGTGTTTGGTGGTTATCCTATGTGAATCGTGTAAAAATTTTATCTTAAAAAATTTACTATTAGAATAGGAACATTTTACTGTTAAACTGGGTTTTGTGTTTTTATAGCATAGATATTTATGATGACTATTTATAAATAATGAGGATAAATGTTTCCTCCTGTTATTTGTTATTATTGTTATCGTTGTTATCGTTGTTGATTGTTATTTTTATTTTGTTTTACATTTTTTGACTATGAAATGAAGACGATTTTTGATATTTATTATCACAAGTTCTAACTGATACGTATTGAAATCGCTTACAAATTTGTGTCTTAGACTCACCACTGTAGAATAGGATGTTCTATGCAGTATTTTGTTATTTCAGCTTCATTCTACACGACAGATCAAATTAGTTATCTATATATAAAGTCCTAAATAACATACAAAGAATAGAAACGCTATGTGTTCGATTGATAGTTTTATTTCGAATTTTAGATTTCTAATTTCATTTGTGTTTATTTTTTACCATGAATCAATCACGGAAAGCCTTATTTCAATCTCCACATGTGATAAGCAGTGATAATAACGCGAATGCGTTAATGTTATCGAATAAAATTGAGCTGGAAAACGCTACACAAATATTCCGTGTTGAAACTGAAAAAGAAATGGCTTTAGAACGTTTACAAAAAATACGCGAAAATATTCAATCACTCTCATCAGATGCATGGTTATATGAAGATCCAGATAAGCTGATTGGATTTCAACGAGTTCCGAATTATTAAAAATTCCCTCATTTTTCTCTTGTTCATGTATATAGATATGTTAAATATTAAATAAAAAATATTATTGAATGTTTCAGATAATTTTGATTTTGGATAAAAGTTTCTCATTTAGTTGGGTGCCAGTTTTAATCGAATTTATCAGGTTTTTTCTCTATAGCAAGGTCAAAATATCTTTTTTAAAACAGATCTTTGAGAGGATCTTTATACGTTGATAAACTTGGTTTCTCGTCGCATTTTGAATCAGCATCATATAAAACATCTAAAAATGGAGTCTCTTCTCAAATTTTGAACTAATTTTTAGTAAATGATGAATTTTTTAATTCTGCATGAAAATAGTCCGAAGTCGATAGTTTTATTCAAAGTAGGATATAGATGCTATAGATTCTTTTTACAAAAATTTAGTTATGGTATGTGACTAATGGATTTTTCATTATATTTCGAGACAAATAAATTAGTAGATATAATAAACAGACACTATTTCTGCTCTATTTAGAAATTTACCAATTTTTTATTTGAAACTATTTTGACTTATTTCTAAACGGAAAACTAAGATGATTTATTCACTAAGAAAGAAGAGTATCAGTTTTTTCTTAATTTTTTAATAAAACAAGGGACGGACCAATCTTAAGTGAAAAACTGTTCCCGATATTACTGTTAACTGGAGTTTGTAGACAAAATGTTTGTGCACATTTCTCGGTCTAGCCGAGCCTTAGAAACCTCATACATACCTACCTCATATTTTGGCTTTTGTCACGATGTGTCAAATGCATTAACACTTCCGAAAACATGATTTTTTTCTGAAATCTAAACTAGATGTAGGATAAAGTCTAGTGCATAAAAATAAGCGATGAAAACCTGTACAAAATGATATATGAATCATCTTTAGTAACCAATTAAGCATAGGGAAAAATATATTTTTTGACCAACTGGTATCTAGAGTTGAATACTGTATGACTGTTTCAATCTTTTTTTTCTATAAGTAAAAGAGGATGCGACTCGTATGTTGTATAGAAAGATTACGCTTGAAAAGCTCTGCAATATTCTAAGTTCCATTCCATCTGCTATACATTCGGGATTTCAACAAGTTTTAGAAATCAATAAAAAGTACTTCATTTTTAAGGTTTTTTTGGAGATCTTTGGAAATAAGAAATGTTTTTTCTAATCTTAATTGTAGGACCAGATTCAGCAGATGAAATGAATAAGTTTGGATCGATTTTGATTGAGTTATGAATTTTTTAATTTTCGGTAAAAGCAGCCAGAAATGGATTATTTCACTTAATATACATTTTCAATAGGTTCTTGAATTTTGTTCTGAAAACAAACATTGACACGAGAAAACCTGTCTCAGGAATTAACTTTAAGATTATCAGAGCTAATTACACTAAGATAGGGAGGCTCTCAGGGAATGCCTGTACCATGTGAACCATGGTAAATGGAGACTTAAGACTTGTGTAGTTTTATAGAGCGGAGTTCGATGATTCAAACCCACGTTTCAGCATTCAAAATCCAAAACTGTTTTAGTGGAAGGAATCTTACCTAAAAAGTATTGATTAGGTACAGCATGCGTAGGTGGTATACTTCATCCGATTTTTTCATAGAAAGATACACAAAACTTTTCTCTCTAATGGCGAAACCGCAGATCTGTAGTACTTTTCTATCCAAATTTATTCTAAAAATGGCCAGGTCTCTGATATTTTGAAATGGATGGTACTAATGTAATTTTCACCCAACATCAGTCTCATACCTGCCAGACTTCATACATTAGAATATTGTAGAGCTTTTCAAGCGTAATCTTTCTATACAACATACGAGTCGCATCCTCTTTTACTTATAGAAAAAAAAGATTGAAACAGTCTACAGTATTCAACTCTAGATACCAGTTGGTCAAATCTAGTTTAGATTTTAGAAAAAAATCATGTTTTCGGAAGTGTTAATGCATTTGACACATCGTGATAAAAGCCAAAATATGAGGTAGGTATGTATGAGGTTTCTAAGGCTCGGCTAGACCGAGAAATATACACAAACATTTTGTCTACAAACTCCAGTTAACAGTAACATCGGGGACAGTTTTTCGCTTAAAATTGATCTCTCCCTCATTTACATGAAAATGCAACGACAAAACTCTCCACACCAATAACAACAGATAAACGTAACAAACAGATATTTATTTTTCCAACTAACTTTAAGATATCTAACCTGTAATCACAAAATTTGACGATCAAAAGCCTTGTAGTTCTTGAGATGCAGAGGATGAAATACTTTTGGCTGGTACTGTAACAACGATCTTTATACAGGACAACTTGTTTAATTTTACAAGAGACTGAAGATTTATTAAATTTTATGGGGCGAAATTCTCTTTTTCGTTTAGTAGTAAGTTCTTGTCTATACTTTGATGTTATTTATTTTCTCTGGAACTGGTAGTAAACAATGGATAAGTTTGAATTCGATGCATATTGCAATAAGCGATTTCACAACTAAGCAATTAACTTGGAGTCTATTCAACAAAAGAGAATGCTTCGATGAATAGGATATTAAATACTGGAGAGATAGAAGGTCCCGTACACTCCCATGTGACTATAGATATTACTACTATCATCAATACTGCGTACACATATTTGTTTGTTCAATATTAGAAATTGCGTACAAAAGAAAAAGGAATAAACAAAAAAATCATCTACATTATACAAAATACATAGAAAAAAATCCGAAAGAAAAAAAGGGAATAATTCATTTAAAAATACAATGTAACACAACCTAAGAATATTAGAAAAAGAACAACAACGGCGCGATCGATGAGCCTGCTCAAATCAATAATGTAAGATCAGACTAAAAAAAGAACGAAGAAACAAAAAAAATACACATGATCAGCGTATTACACGTCTGTTGATTTAGACGTTCCGGCTGGAACAGAAATTATTTGAGCATGAAATATATTTTGAGGAGACGTTAAATTTGACGAAGTAGTAGACGATGAGGATGAACAAGATGATGTAAATGTAGGTAAATGATGATTATCAGTTAGACCCAATTTTTTTAATAATTCAATGGTTTTTTCAGGTTTTTTCATCACTTGTGGTGGAATTTTTCTATTGGATGATTCGGGTGAATTTACTTTTTCTATATTATATACTGAAGAATTGAAACGAGATGGTGAAATTGATTGAGATTCAATGAGAGCAGTGGAATTATTAGTGACTGACAGAGGTTCATCGGTTAAAGGTGATGACGAAGTCGACGATTCAGCAATATTTGATAAATAATCAGTAGTCAATGGAGAATCGAGACATTTAGATGCTGGAGGAGTGATTAGACCACATGTAACGGGAAGATTTAACACAAGATCAGGAGTAGCTGCTTCAACTGATGGTGGCGTAGCGGTGATGATTGTTGTTGTTGTTGTTGTTGCTGTAGAAGCAATAGTTTCAAGAATGTTGACAGAGCGATCTAATTCAGTGCGTAGTGCATGTGTCGATGATAATGAAGTTGGCATTGATCGAAAACATTGTGCATGACATTCTTCGACAGTACGTATCCCCGACAATACTTCTCTCAATGCAGTATCAATATCAATCATTTGTTGATCATTTGCTGATGGAACACGCACAGATAACTCATTTTTCAACATCATTGGTGGTGATGGGAGGCTAACATTATGAATGGGACGGGAGGGTGGCGATGTATGTTTCAATCCATTGAAAACATAAGAATTTACATTTATATCGAGACTTTCGTTTGACTCAGTGTTGATATCATCATCACTCTCTTCTTCATTGCCATTATCCAAAATGTCAGTCTCTTTAGCTGATTTAAAATGTAATTCATCGACAAGAGGTATATCAGGTGACTGACTAACTCTATCGTCTAATTCATTGGATGTCGTTACACTAATAGAATTTAATAATGAAGGATCAATAAGATTGACTAAAACATTGTTAGAACTGGAAATACGACGTCTAAATAAAAAAACATTTAAGTATATCAAATTTAGCTTTTATCTTTATTAAAAATACACACCTCTTTTTAAATTTGATGTATTTGTCAGGCACACAGCCCATTTGTCCATTTAAAAGATGGCCCTGCCACCATTCGTTACTGATACGCCTGTATATATAGATCGTGTCATTTTTTTTGAATGATAGTTCTTTATCGGTTCGTCCACAATAATTGAATTGAGCCAACGCTTCGATCGCTTCCGTTTCTAGACAAATAAATTAAAAAAAAAGCAAATTTTATTTTATTGATTCGAATTTTTTGCAATAACGAATAGCAAAAAAAAGCATTTTGAACTAAACATGCAGTTTACTGCAAATCGTACATGCAAATGGAATGATCGAATTTTAAGATGCATGTACCTTTTGGAAAAAATATATCTGATGTTTCCACACGATATCGTATTTTAACAATTTTTCTATTTTTGGAGGAAAATGAAATTCTGTTATAAAACGATATAAATATTCGAAAATACACACGCTGAAAGGATTTGTTCAAGTCTCATGCAAGGTGAAACTCTATTACAGGATTAGTATAGATGTGAAAGAAACAAAAACCATGTGTTTTCTTTTTTTACCAAACATCTGTTTCTATTAAATTCTGATCTTCTGTACAATAGTCTGAGTCTGCATAAACACACAATTTTGTTAGTGAGTCAAAAATATATAAAATTAATTAGAAACATACCGTCATCACTGCCAGTGCCTTCTCGATGTAATGAGCGTTGTTCACTAATACCTTCATCATCTTCGTCTCTATCAGACCCTTCTTCAACATCTCTAGAATAGACAAAGAGAGACATAAGCTAACTCTTTTATCTAAATACTGTTAAAAAGAAAAAAGTAATTTTAAAATGTCTAAAACGAATAGTTTACATGGATATGGTGGCAAATTTTTCGTAGACTGGACCGCCATCATTTGGAAATATTTCTTCGTGATGAGTAATTACTGTTCTAATTAATTCGATTGTATGTGTCAAATATTGTACTTGATCTTTATCTTCGGGTATGGGCATTAAACTAGGTGCCAAACAAGATGCCAAATTATACCCATCCATCATATTTTCATCGCTATATTCAGCCAGACTAAAGTCAAAAAGTATAAGTCACATGTTTTCGATGTCATAATAAATCTCAATCTGGAACATATTTATTATTGTTCTTCATGTCCATATATGTAAGTATCTATTTTAGCAGAGGATTAGAGAATCACATAATTAGAATGAATATTCAAAATGTTCGACATATGTGTAGATTTTAGTAGCCATAGAGGATGGGACAATCAGCTAATGTCAAGCTGTTCTGTCCATACATACATAATGTAGATTTTATACGTACTGATTTAAAAATGCAAAAAAATAACGCATAACTATAAAAATTGGTCGTGGTAATAGTTTGACCACTTGACGAAGATTTTCAACACATTTCTCTTCAGATTCTACGCCAACTAGAATATGAAAATAAGAAAATACTCATCTACATTAGTTAAAAAAATGATAAAATTTTATCTTACTTATACAAGCCATGAAAGAATCAAACATATCACGTGGAAACAACGGCTCTTTCAATTCACGAAAATATAATTTAAGACATCCAGCTACCGAATTCATATCACGTGCGGAAACATTGACAAGCGGATCTTCACCTAATTTAGAAAGAAAACAGATAGAAAATATGTCAAGAATTATTCATTTTCTAAAAGTAAACCTTTTTCGAAAATATCTTTAAATTGATTAATATCCACTTGTGCGCCTGGAACTCGAAATATACCCTAAAAATAGATGTTTTAGAGTAAAACAAAAGATCTTATTTTATGGTAAACAACAAATTAATTGTACACATACCTGATTATGTAATCCAAGTCGATTGATAGCACTCACACAACTTGATATAATCAAAGGAATATCTTGTTGAGTAACTTGAATGTAATCAATTAATTTTCCACCAAACAGACGTGGACGACCAATGATTGGTGCTTTACCAATTTGTTTCGGTTTATTTGGACGGCGTATAAGACTAAAAATGATTGAAAAATTAAAAAAATTTTTTTTTTTAACATAATACAAATGAATCATTCAAACAAACACAAACCATTTTTCATCTGCTTGAGAAGGAGCTGGACTTGCACCGAGCGCCTTTTGCATCACATCATGACGTGCTTGTAATCTCGATATTAAATTACTGCTAAGTGTATACTGTTTAAATTTCTAAATAAAAGAAGATTATCACGGTTTATTAATATCAACTTATTTTCTCAAATTATTCACTGACTTCAATATAATAATCTTCAATTTCTTTTCTCGTATCTTTTGGTGCACTTTGTGGAAGATTAAGATCTTTGAATAAATCGGATAAATCAGAATTTTTAACATTAATATAGTTCATTAGTGATTGTTCCGTAGCTTCAATAGTCTTAAAAATCTGATAAAAAAAAGACAAAAGAATAATTTTAATGTTATTTGATGAAAGTAAAGAATAAACCTCATCATTTTCAGTTTTAAGAGATGCTAAACGATTTTGTAATTGACCAAAACGTTGTTGCATTTCTTCACGTATTAGAACTTGAGCATTCACCGTGGATACCTACGGACGAAAAAAATTAATTTTTTTTGCAATTTTTAATTTATAATTGAATAATAGAAAAACAAAATTTTACCTCATCGCCTTTATGCGGTTCAAATTTGATTTTTCTTGGTATAGTAAAAACGGATAAATAATATTCCAGATATTTTTGTTTATCACCTACTGTATCCAAATCACCAATGGATCGATTTAAATTTTCAATTGTCATTTGACGAGAACGTTTAATATTTTCCTGAGCGGACAAATACATCATTAAACATTTTGCAGTCGATGTATGAAATCCAAAATTCATACACTAAAAATAATATGTTTTGAAGAATAAATTTTTATTTTTATGTCTATCTTTATACTTACATCAATTAAATCTGGTACATCATCCGTACAATATTTTGTTAATGCTGCATTAACCGATTCAATTGTTAATAAATAATCATTTCTTGCTTTAAATGCTTTCACTTTTGTTTCTGTATATTTCATTTGACGCTAAATAAAAATTACAATTTAACAAAAATTCATTAATTATAACAAAAAAAAAAAAATTATTTTTCTACTATTATCGATCGACTTTACTTTTTCTACACGTTTTTCCATTGATTTTTGTTTTTTAACACTTTTTAATTTTGCCATTTGTTGTTGTATTTGTCGAAGTTTTTGTTCGGCTTGTTTACTTTCACTTTGATATTGATGATAAGTTTTCATTGTCTAAGTAACAATCGATAATTCTCAATCAAAAAAATGTAAATAGTCAAATATACTTACACTTTGTAGTTCATTAAGCACTTTAAATATGTCCTCATGACTTGCTTGACCAACACTTTTACACTAATTAAAAACAAAATATAAATTTAAAATTCAAATTTTTTTAATTTTAACAGTAAATAGTTTACTTTTCCAAACATTCGACGTGTATCTTCCGCAATTTCATTAAATTTATCAGACATATATTTTCCGCATATATCTGACATGACCGTATGATATTTGACATGTGTACGAGTATCATGAACAATGCTGTCCCACAATTTGTATACTGAATGTAATACCCATGTTTCACGTCTTAATGAAATAAATTTGATATTTGTAAAATCAATTAGATGACGTTTAAAATCCGCTTTGGATTAGAAAGTTATCTCGATCATCATAAATCCGATCAGAACCTAACTTTTAGAAAATGTGGATGATATCGAGGAATAGTTACGATCATGTTTTGAAGATTATATGTACTTTTGTTTAATAGATATCACCCAAATAAGGTTAAAGATTTTTAAATTTTTTCTTTGTCCTGTTTTTTGAGAAATATTATTTTAAACGCTTAAAAAAATGAAGGAACTAACATATTATAACTTTCAATAGTATGAAAGAATGACGGTTTAAATCAAAAACTGGATCTTCTACGTTGTTTTCATGTTTTAGTTCCAATATAAAAAAATGAGATCATTCGGACTTTTGATTAGGAAGACATCTGTCAGACAGTGACTTTTGCCAAGCAAAAAAGCAGTTTCAGGAAAAACGCAAAATACATTTTTTTCTATGCAAACCAGCTTCTCTTTCGATTTATTTCGGTTTCAAAAGCGTAAAGAAGTTCTCCAAAGGGTTTCGACTATGAAGATTCTAATGCGCGTATAACCGCACATGTGCCTTATATGCATATCTGAACGTTTTTTTAATAATATCATGTTTTTACCCTATAAGACACATGATAGATACATTTCTACGGAACTTCCAGAAAACTTTGTGAAAAACGTGATTTCTAGAGAAAAATTCAGTTTCAATACATTAGAGAAATTATGCATGTCTCCCAACATTAACAATTTGTTACAGTAGGAAACTAGTCTTGTGGACCTAATGAATAGGCGGCGGGACGATTCTAATCTAGGGGAGACTTAATAACTTTTTTCAAACAATGATGGAAGGAAATCAAATATCGGAGCCACTCCAAACCTTTCCTCTTCCTTTTTATGGGAGGCCTGAGTCTACCCAAGCCTAAGGGTTCCGCCGCCTACGACCCAATGTCAAATAATATCCGCTTGTCAAGATAGAGAAATTGCTATTGATAGTAGAAGTTTAATTTCTCAAATACTCTTAAGAGCTAGATGAAAATGAAAGTAAATAGGTTTTTATTTGATTGAAGAAATAAATTTTTTATTGTATTTCTTCAAAATCAAAATACCTTGCTTTTTGTGCTTTATGTCTTTGATATGTTTGTTTATGTAAATTATCCAAATTTTTTGCATAATCAAGTTCAACTTCTGCACGACGTTTGAAATAATCTTGTATATCACTAAGTATTGATAATTGTACCTCTAAACGTTGTTCAAGACATTTTAATTGTTCATTTAATTGATAACGAATGTCTAAAAGAAGAAAATATAAAAAGATAACAAAATAAATTTCAATCAATGTTTCAACGACGAATAGGAGTCTATATTTAATTACGCACGTAATTTATTTCGTTCAAGTCGTTTTCTAATTAATGATAATTGTGTATTAGTACGTCTTAGACCATTTTTAGTTACACCACACGAATAATTAACCATTATTATTATGTCAAAGAAAATAACATGAAATTCAAAGGACGAATAATGATTTTTAAAATTTTCATGTCAAGGTTCATTTTCTCTCAATAGATGAAGAGTTCTTAATTGTGGACAAAGATGTGTGTGTGTGTGTGTGTGTGTGTGTGTGTATGTACCGATGAAAGATAGAAAAAAGAAAGAAAATATGTACTGAGTGATGAATAAAGAAAAAGAGAACAATTTTCCTTTTTTATTTTTCATATGAACAGACACACGCACACACACACTGTATTAGTTTATAAACATCGATATTAGAAAGCATTTACTCGTTCGAAAGAAAAAAAAAAAATAAAAGGAAGAACGATAAAAATGTTCAATGGCGGACGTCGACTAAAAAATGTTTGGTTAGATCATTGATTGTATTCATGTTTCTATTTGATTTGATTTGATTTTTTTTCTTCTATTTAGTTCATCCATGATGAATAGGATTTTGTTTCTCTCATTTGAATAGACACATAAAGAAAAAGAATTATTAGCTTTCGTCTTTTTTTTTTTCTTCTTTCTTTTCTGATGAACAATAACTATCAGGTGGTGCTTAAAGAATTCGTCAAACAGAGTATTTCCCCAGCTCATAGTGAACAAACGTAAAAAGCATGCATAGAGACGAGAGGATTCTTGTTGATGAAATAACAATGCGTATGTATGTGTAACTTAATAGAACGAATCAAATAACATTTAGTTATATATGTGTATACTGATCTGAAACATCAACTGTTACGTTATATTTTACGCATGAACAAATACGATGACAGAAACTACTTTATTTTTCAAAACATTCATCAGAGACGAATGAGTTTCTTTTATATCGTAGTATCCTATATTACGACAACATTAAAGAATAACGACTGACGAAGATTAAATTCTCAGCCGTGATAAGAATTTTTCTCTTGTTAACCTTCATTGAAACAGTTTGAGTTTAATGTAATAAAATATATCTAGTTAATGTAAAAATTTACTTTTTTTGCAAGGAGCATCATAAAAAGTACTGGAATCTAGTAAGTACGTAACTGCACACTCAGAACTTTTAACAACAATTTTTTTTTTGTTCAGTAAAGCTAAAAATTAAAAAAACTTCTGTCTAGAAATATATGAGATACAGTATTTGTTTTTTGTGTATCTAGTAGTATGGCTATTCATCTACGCTCATTTGTTCCTTGTTATAAAATCTATAAATATCTTTGATTAATATGATGGTATTATGCTTTGAAGCTTTTCTCCGAATCATGACGTAGCAGAATTACTGTTGTATCAATAGATGTAGAATTTCAAACTATACACATTGTTATTTTTTCCATAGATTGAGTTGTCTTGATAACACATGACTGAATTGAGATATTCATAACAAAGGCTGATAAAGAAACATACTTTGTCCACAACTTTTATGGCTCGTATTAATTTGTTGGCCTAAGATTTGGCTTTATGCGTTCAAAAATGAAGGTCTTTCGTTAGCTTTTAGTGTCGTGTACGAATCGAGTTGTTTGTAAATCTATTTTTTATTCAAGTTTTCTAAGTAACACAAAACGTAAACTGACTGATCAACAGCTAGGAAACAATAGAAGTCTTACTTTTACAGTGCAATATTGTCGATCATAAAAATTTAAGGATTTTCATGTAGGACCGTTGATCAAATAACTTCAATCGAATTCTGTTTTCTGTTCTCTCAAAAAGAGTTCGCACAAGTGCATTGAAATGAGGCGAAAATAAATTTGCAGCACAGTTTAACGAAACTCCTTTACAAAGAAGCATGATCATTGTGTTAGATAAAGTTGTTGATAAAACTAAATTAATGGACACAAAAAGCAAAGATATATTTGATATAACTCAATAATTGATTAATTATCACAGATTAGACGAAACACAAGCGTCATCTGAATACAAAACAAGTTAATTTTACACACTGTTCATACACGCACACATGACTGTTAGCAATTTGTAATTAATTACTCACTGTTTTTGAAATTGAAAATTTGCTTAAAAACAATAATAATATCAGAAATATTTTACCTATCGAACATATTTCTAGTGATAAATCAAACTGTACATTGTTACTTGCAGTAATAGAAAAAGGAGTAAAGCGGAATTTTTCTGATTGGAATGAAAAAATAAAAAAGGTGATTTCTTAAAATTAAACACATACCTTTCACAATTAAATCGAATTCAATAAGTATTTGTTTTTCTTTTTTGTATAATTTTTCTGGCTTTTCATTACTTTGTAGTCGTTCTAACGGAGTTGAAGCCGAAACGGTTGGCGTTGATGGTTGAGATGATATTATTGCCCCAGGAAGGTTTGAAGCCGATAGAATGGGTGATGACGGCACCAATGGCGACGGAACAGGCGATGATGGTGGTTTATCCATTAGTTTAACACATCTAAAATTGAACAAAACCATATAGATCAACACATCAAAATAAAGATTAAAAATATAGATCAAGATATGCGTTCATTATGTATAAATCTAAGAGATAAAATATGTTTTGTTTTTCTATTGTCAAATATAGAATTTATGAAACTTACAAATCACTTTATATAATTCAATTGATAATTATTCGACACTAACAGGTAGACAAAAACGAATTAAAAATAAGAATCGATTTTTTACTTGTTTATAACATCTGGATGTCTATCTATCTATATGCATATTACAAAAAAATATCTGCTAGCACTACTAGAAAAAAAAAAGGAAGAACACAAACAAAACACACACTAATTTTGTTGAGCTCAATCTTGATTCAAGGAGAATAGATAAACAGTAGATATAGGAAAAATAAAACAGACTCTGGGGCGAAAAAAGAAAAAAAGGTGGTAATTATTGCAGATATTTTTTTCGTCTTTGTTTTATCCTCTCACATACATATATACACGCAAGCATATTGACACTAATGACTGAAGAAAAAATATCTATAATATCTTCATTATATATATTAACATAGTATACATTCCATCAAATAGATAGAATGACGTAAAATCATTGAGTTTCTTTTTTTCCTTTTTCTTTCATAAATAAACAACAATATACTTTATAACACATCTTTTTACGATCATCTCAAAGAAAGAAAAAATATTTAATACAATTCTCATCAAATAATAATTTTGTTGTGTATGTGTGTGTGTGTGTATATTTGTGTTGCTACTATATTTTTATCCGTACGACATAGAGTAAAATTGCGTCTGTAGGATATCAAACATCTCAAGGACAAAAAAGTTTTGATGTCATAAACAGACTTGATGTTTCAGTAGAAATATTAGTCTAACGTTGACACATTCAACAACAACAAGAACAACGAGTGATAACAAATTTCGGAGAAAGTACACTATAGATTCTGTTAAGTTGATGAAAGAGGTCAGACAACAACAAAAAAACAAAAAAATTTGAACTCTTTAGGACAAAATGTCAAATGAAAAAAAAAAAGTATCAGCTTGAATATGATGTATTAATTTAATGTGATGATTAACTATGATGTATCTGTTTTTTTTTAATAAGCAGTGCGGATAGACAAGAAAATGTATCATCATTTATACCCTGTACAATCAAAACCATAAAAAGTTTGTTTATATTATTATACTAGTTCTATATTAGGTTTGACTTCCGTCAACGTATATTTTCAGCGTCCCCATTATCTACAAATAAATTTTTGATCTCTAATTTTTTTATTAACTTATCATCTTATGTCAGAAAATTATTTTCTTCATCTATATTGTTCATCTATCATCAACATGTCACCGCGACTAAAGATAACAAAAATCTAGTTCTCAGACATATTTCGGAAACAACAAGAAAAAATATCATCATCACATTCCTATAGATATCCTACATTCTATACGAAGCATAATTAAAGATATGTAGTATACATGTTTCAAAGAAAACAAAAACATATCTACATTAATCTATCAATTAGAAAATAAGATCAATTATTATATTTATCATTTAGAAGTCTGTTCAAAGATATCTAATAAATAAAGCTCATCTTTAAACAAAGATCTTTAAATCCAAATGGAATGTGGTTTCATTCTTATTATTCACACAGTTACAATAATTGTTGCTCTTGTTTCTGACATAAATAAAGTGTATTTGAAGAAATAAATGTCAGCCAACTTCTGCGTTTATAAGGATAAAGAGATGCTAACTAAGTAGTCAAATAACCATAATTTGGTGTGAGTAAACGATGAGTCACTGTGAATGAAGCACACCTGTGACGAAAAACATGAATTTGCTCTTTTAATACATATTACAACAAACTGCATAACTTTGTATAAAACAATCATAACAAAAACGAAAGGCATATATGATTTCTAGAACGAATATAAACAAGTTCAGGAGGTTGTTCATTTTTATAGTTATTATCGCAAGTTGAAAAGATCGAACTGGCGCTTTTTGATCTGTTTTCTTTCTATATCAAAATGTGATCGTTTTACTTGTTCTAAATAGCAAGTACACGTCAACAAACTAGAAAATTTCTCAGTTCAAACAAAATGCTCATTAATATCATGATGACAGTCTTTATCTTTAACAACGAACATTTTTTTGCGTATCAATGATTGGACTATATTTAACCAATATTGCCATAGCTCTTTAATCTCTGAAGAAAAAAGGTATCAAGAAAAGAGAACATTCCTTTATCGGTTCAGTATAACCATCAGAATTAAGAAAAGTCTTACAAGAGGTATAACTGTAAACGGAGTTCAAGAGCGCCACTTTCAACTCATACTTCTCTATCTTAGTTCATTTAGTTCCACAAGTCACACGTGCATTTATTCCATAAACGATCGGTAACAAACCATCTAACTAGGGCTTCGAATTTTTAGATGACATCAAAAAACAATTCCCACAACTCCTTTGCAACAACAACAGCCAAAGAATCAACCGAGGGATAAGCCCACGAATATTTTGAATAATGATCTTTGACAATGTAATATCCATTGATATATAACGTCACTAGAAATAGAAGCTGGACGAGCACGCATATCGATCAAATCATTCGGATGACGGATCAGTGCACCACATTAGCGCAAAACCGACTTTTTATACGGAGAACAGAATCGATCCAAATTTTTTTTCTGAAGAGCTTATTATGTGAATCGACGGGCAGCAAAGTGTCTCTTGATTCAAATAACTTTTCGCATTTTGGCGCGAATAGTGGCGCCACTTAAAGCGCGTT